>ML797020.1:141609-169301 GCA_009831015.1 Picea engelmannii
ACATAGTTTCCTAAAGATTCAGACATATTCTCAGCACCAACTATTACAAAGCCATTATGAATCCAGTAAGGCACAATGTTGTCATTACAAGTAGTAGATCTTTGATGGAGGATTCAAAATGACAAATGGTTTGTATTTTCAGATTCCTCATGACTTGTACATCACTTTGGACTATCCGAAGGAAAATTTTGGTCAAATATAGCATGCATGAAGAGAAAAACACCACTTGAAATTGACCTTTCTGCCACATTTTGGAGCAGCACGCTATGCCTTCTGAGTACTTTTGGGAGAAGATGAGTTTGAAGGGCCAGATCATGTCAATTTTGCTTCTTAAGAATTTCATCAATTAGTAGACATCCCCAGCTTTCTATAACACTTTTTAGATCTATATTTGGACCTCAGGAAGGCCTCCAAAACTCCATTTTTCCTAGCACGCTACGCTTTGTCCTGGAATTGGTTTTTTCAGCAAGTTTTTGCCAAATTCGACATCTATGAAGTAAAAATGTTACTTTTTGATGTGGTAATGATTTAATAGGGTGTAAATCAGTTAATTATAGTGATTTTGAGGTATATTCATGCTTGGACATCAATTTTTGGTCAAATGTATTGGTTGAGGAAAAATGGGGATTGGTTGTAACCTCCCTAGATATATCACACTACCTCCTAAAACATGAAAAATTTAACACTCAACCATAATTCTCAGCTAATTCATGTATTCATAGTTCACTTACCATTATAGCATGGATGTATGCTACTCTCTTCCCTCATTAATATATCATTCCATGTTTTCCCTATGAAACTACAATAACTTTATATATAATTTCCTGTATATATTCATTTTTTTAATTGAATCATAATCCATGTGTTTCCACATGTTTCCTAGTATTTTTTCTCACAATCCAAGTGTCTTAGGGTTTATCCCTAGGAGTACCAAGGAAACATGGAGGAGGAAATGAGGACCATGGGTGATGTGGTGATAAAAAGGAGCTGCCTACCAGGTCCACTCGAAGATTGGCCCGGGGCCATTTGCAGGGTTGGTCGGTTCTTGGCTTGTTATCATGTCGCTCGGTAGCACATGGGTGGTAAGTGTAGTGAAAAATCATCTTGGGAGGTGCTTTCAAATAGCACTCTTCTCCACTTATCGTGGAGTTTGAGCGATCATTGTGACTCCCTTGCAGGGCTTTGCATTTGTATTCCTTGGGAAAATTCTTGGTAACACATGAGTTGTGTTGTGGGCTCTTCAGATGGTTGTGGGATATAGTATATATAGGTTGGATTTGAGTCGTTGAGATCCTTTGTGGATGATGCAATTTCTTGTGGTTTTCGTTTTTCAAGTCCCGTTGTGTTGTTGGCTCCATGAAGCCAATGTGATGTATTGTGTTTTATTTGTTGACAGTGGAGGTTTTCCATTTGTGCGAAAGGTGGTGCGGGAAAAGAGCTGGTTGTTGGGTATGCCTGAAGATTGGCCTTGGGTCATTTTTAGGGTGGTCGACATCCAGTACATGGGTGACAGTGAGGACAAGTGCCTACATCACTTGTGTTATTCATCATGCATCTGGTGGAGGTATGTCCATTTCTATATTTATGATTGATGACACATGCATTGGTGGCAGATTACTTATGGAGGGCATCATTGGCACACGGTAGTTCAGATGGGGGATTTTCCATGGATGCCTTTCATACTCTTAGAGAGACAGTGTCTATGATGAGGGCCGACTTCCAACAGTTGTTGACAGACAGGGACTACCTGTTGGGGATTGGCGAGATGTATTACGGGGCTCTAAGGGAGAAGGAATTGGAGGTGGACAGACTCACTCAATAACATTTACCGTCACCCTTTTGACCCTCTTTAATTCGTTTCCCAACCCTAATGTTTTCTGACATTCTTCCCCACATACTTATACTGAAACAAATACCTATTTTTTGTTTGTCGAGAAGACCCGCAAACCCTTTTTGAAGCGTCGTTATTATAGCAAACTTGTCGCAACATCCGTAAAATGCAACATATTTATAGATTTTATCACGTCGCAATTCCAACGTTATATAAACCTAAGTGACCGTTACTATTTTGACTTGGTCAACATACTAAGGTGGTCGTTGGAGGGGGAAAACCTAGTTTCCACAACGTCGCAATTGCGACAACAATCTTCACAAATGTGGCAAGAGAGACATTTATGTCATAAACATGGAAATAGAGACAACTAGGTGGAAAACATGGCAAGAGCGATGACAACGTGGCAAGAGAGACATCACTGTGGCAAGAGAGACGTCAACGTGGAAAGACTGACATTATCAGGAAAGATGAATTTTTTTTCTTTTAATTTCCTCTATTTTGCGACAATATGGACAATTTTGTCCATAACGCCGCAAATAGAACGTCAGAATTTTTACAATATGTACTAGTGTATCATGTGTTTGTTTGTGTAGATGTGGGACCACGTGGACAAGAGGTTGAGCTGATCAGAGCGCCAGCCCACCAGGGGCCTGTGAGACCACCACGGGGAGAGTCGCGAGCAGGGGAGAGGCGACGTCGAGAGGATGTTGGGGCGAGGCCCGGTGATGATGATAGAGTGGCCAGGAGATGTCGTTATGATGAACCCAGTGCAAGGTCATCACATGCTCCTCCGGCCGAGGCTGAGGGAGAGTTTGATGATTTTCGTCGTCGATTAGAGGCAGTTCTACAGGGAGTGCCCGAGGGGATGTGGGTGCGGATCCAAGATGAGGGGATCCTGGAGCAATGTATTGGGCTACCAACAGAGTCGTGGACCCTGATCCGCAGAGCAGCTGTAGTCAGAGCTGCGACGACTGGGCGGTTTCCCCCAGGACCTGAGGGACCTATAGCTGGTGGGGAACCTCTGCTAGAGGGAGGACCTAGTGCTAGAGCACTAGAGGCGCCCTGAGGGATGCTAGATATGTATTTTTATGTTTGATATAGGCTGGTGAGCCTATTTTGTATAGTTGTGACATCCAGTTTTGTATTGATAGGGATGAGGTGACTCACCTACCTACGGGCGATGTACTATTTTTTGTAAACACTTATGACATTTGGACCGATATATATATATATATATATATATATATATATATATATATATATATATATATACACACATTTTGGGATCTTTGTGATGTGCATATGTGTTGATGATTTTTAATGTAGTTGATGATGTCTAATCTATATGCTGTGATAGACTTATAATGGTTTATGTGTGTGTGAAGATGTCTTGATGTGATATATGCCAATCTAGTATAATGTTAGCCATGTTATATGTTATTTGATTGAATTGTCTTGGGATATGTGTAAATGTAATGAAATCAAAATGTCAAGATAAAAGTATAACCTATAGGTATTTGCGAAAGAGGCAAGGATCACGGACACAGTACACATTGTTGAGTTGGAGGACGACAAGTTGGGAATCTAATAAGACGCTAAGGTGAAAAGTATGACAATGACTGGCCTCAATGAGGAGACCAATGACGGCGGTGTATTCTACTTGATTGTTGGTGGCTGAGACTAAACATATGCCACTGGTGTGCAGCAGGTCATGTGAATTTGAATAGAGGGCCCAAGCAGCCAAAGCGAGATTATGTGTCCAGCGACTAGCTCCGTCGGCGTAACCGATGTGGTGGGCCGATGGGGGTGGCATCTGTCAATAACACGAGTGATAGATTAGACGTGAGGTATGGATAGAAGAAGATTAAAAACTCTACAAAAGACATACAAAAAAGAAAAATCCTAGTGTAGTATGGCTACGCTCAGGCGTAAAATTTCTTAAAGTACAACTCGTTGACGGGTTCTTTGAGAGGATGGCCTTCAGGGGAGGCCAGGATGTATGCGCCTTTAGTGAGGTAATGTTGGATGATGTATGGTCCATGCCATAGGGACTCGAATTTTCCATGGCCAAGGGTATTGTGAGCGACATCGTAAGCAAGGACGAGGTCACCTTCGTTGAATGAGCGAAGGTTGACATGGCGATCAAAGGTGGCCTTTGACCGTGTTTTGGCTCTCTCATTGTTTTGTAAGGAGGATCAACAATCTTCATCTAGGGACTCTAAGTTTAGAAAATGCTACTCTATTGGAGTAGTGTCGGGTAATATCTCAATGGAGGTGTGTAAGGTGGGAATTTCTCACTCGATGGGAAAAGTGGCCTCAACCCCGTGGACTAGATGAAAAGGTGTGAAACTAGTGGCAGTTTTGACTACTATGTGATAAGCCTAGAGCATGAAAAATAACATATGATGCAAATTAGTTTTATGTTTGTTAACCATGCGCTGCAACATGGTTTTGAGGACCTTGTTAACTGCTTCTACCTGTCCGTTGGACTGAGGGTAGTATGGTGAGGCAAATTTGTGGGAGAAGCCTAACCTGGATGAGAGTTCAATGAAAATCTCATTCTTGAAATGTTTCCCATGATCAGAGACTAGTTGGAGTGGTACTCCAAAGCGAGATATGACGTGGTTAAAGAAAAAATGTGTTTTTGTGTCAGCAGTGTTGTTGAAGGTAGGCATGGCTTCAACCCACTTGGTAAAGTAATCGACTGCAATGACTATGTACTTGTTTCTATTATTGTATGGAGGGTTGCAAGTCATGAAGTTGATGCCCCATTTACAAAAGGGACCAGCAGTGATGACTGGGTGTAGAAGAGTAGGTGGTGCTCGTGCTTTGTTGGCATAAAGCTGGCATTTATCACATCGTTTCATGGCATGAATGCAATCATGAAATAATGTAGTCCAAAAGTAACCTGCATGGATGATTTTCTGAGTGGTGGACATCCTTGAGAGATGGCCCCCGCAAGAGTCGTTGTGGCAGTCGTTCAAGACTCTATCGGCCTCGTCAATAGTCAAGCATCGATGGAGTATGGTGTCGACCCCTTGCCGATATAAGATATCCATGATGAGGAAGTAGTGGGGTGCCTGGTGAAGAATACGTCGACGATCATCTATGGAGAGGTGGTTTGCGATTTTTTGTGTTTGGAGATAGACAAGAAGATCGCCATACCAAGGGTCATCCAAGGGGATGTAAAAGACATGTTCATTGGGGAAGTCGATATTGACCGGAAAACTGGTAGTGTCAGAGGCAAATGTCGTGATAAGTTCGGCAAGGATGAGAGTTTTCTTTCTCTTGGGTGTTGAAAATTCAAGATCATACTCTTGAAGGATGATGATCCATCGAGCAAATTTACCGACGACTGAGAAAGTATTTCATGGGGTTGGAATCTGCTATGACTTTGGTAGTTCGAAGCAGAATGTAATGGCGCAGCTTCTGGACTGCGAGGATGATTGCAAGGGCTAGTTTCTCTTCGTGATTGTATTTCAAGGGTGTCCCTGAGAGGTTTTTACCAATGTAGTAAATGACATGCTCGCGGTCATCATCCCCTATTTGAATGAGAACTCCTGCTACTGAGATGGTTGAGGCCGATATGTAGAGGATATAGTCACGATTATAGTCGGGTGGACTAATCAAAGGGGTATTGGAGAGTGTCATTTTAAGATCATCGAAAGCATTTTGAGCATGTTCATCCCAATGGAATGGGATGTCGTGGCATAGTAAGTGAAGGAAACCGTGTGCTCGAGTGGCATAGTTTGGGACAAAGCGCCGTAAAAAGTTATTTTTGCCTTGTAGGTTCTACAGTTGGCGTAAATTTCGAGGAGGAGGAATTTCCGTGATGGCTTGGACTTTGAGGGGATCCACGGTAATACCGCTTTGGAAAAAAATGAACCCAAGAAGGAGGCCAACAGTGACATAGAGTACACACTTGAGGGGATTCAAGCAGATATTGTATTGATGACACCTTTGAAAGATGAGTCGTAGATCATTGAGATGTTGAGTGTGTTTCTTGGATCGAGCAGTGAGGTCATCCAAATATGTGAGGATGATATGAGCCAGGTCATGAAAAAAGTATGTCATGGCATGTTGGAAAGTGGCGCCAACATTCTTGAGGCCAAATGGCATGACATGATACGCAAAGGTGCCCCAAGGGGTAGTGAATGCGGTCTTGTATTGATCAACGAGGTGAATTTGGATTTGGTTGTAGCCAAAGAAACCATCCATGAAGGACAAAGACTCGTGACCTGCACAATCATCGATAATTTCGTCGATGAAGGGCATTGGAAAGTTGTCTTTGGGACAGGTGTGATTGAGATCACGAAAGTTCATACAGACACGGGTAGTGCCTTGTTTTTTGTTAATAGGGATAGGGTTGGAGACCCATGATGTATAGGCGATGGGGTAAATGAACCCTGCAGCGCGTAATTTGTCAATCTCGGATTTGATGGTTGTTGCTTTGGATGGGTGTAGCGGTGGTTTTTTTGGTGGACCGGTGTGATATCGGGCCAAGTGTCGATGCGTTGTTCGATGATAGAGGGGTAAAGGCCTGGCATCTCTATGTATGACCAGTCAAAAATGTCCTGGTATTTTTGGAAGAGAGCATTGTAGACATTAATTTCTTCAAGAGTACATGCGACGCCAATAGTGATTTCCTTGATGACTCCCTTTTTGATGGAAATATCGATTTTAATGGTGGGAGAAATGTTGTCCATATTGCATTCTTCAAAAGCATCAGGGGCATGGATAGGGTTGTTGAACCAGTCGATATTCCCTGATGGGATAAAATCCTTGGTTTCGACTGCGTATATGGGGTGTTGGTTAGGAGGTGTGAAGGCTTCCTGTGAAAGGAAGAGCGATCAGTGGTGTAGCGCATCCCATGGGAAGTCAAGGGTGATTAATTCCTTGAGTATGTCCTCATCACAGTGGAATTGTCGAGAATAAAAGGGATCCAGAAGAGGAATATCGGTGGCTGTCACTGTGTGATTACCGTCTGGTGATGAAGAAGTAGAGGGAGTGATTCAAGGAGATTGTGATGGTTTGCTTGACATAAACCAAATATCGAGATACTGAGGGTTAAAAATGGTAGTCAGGCATAAAATTTTTGTGGGGAAATGAACGGGGGAATTGGGGGGATTTGGGGGTAAATCCTTATATAAGTCATCCAAGAACCATGGGGGATAGGGAGTGCCTTAGGTTCTGGTGAAAAGATATGAACCATAGCAAGTGATGGGGTAAGGGTATTCACTGGTTTTATTGGAGGAGGGGGTGTATGATCTTGAATAAGGGCCAGTTGGCGACGCCTGTATTCAATGATCATAGGACATTGACATGTGAAATGATCAAGTGATTCGCATAAAGAGAAAGGACATCTCATCCATTCATAGACTAAGGTCGTGACATAATGGATGTCAGTGATGTGAGTTGGGGTGGGACCTTGTTGAAAACTGTGGCGTATGGATGTTAGTGTATGCCAGAATTAAGGTAACACTAGAAAATGGTGTGTGTAATGGCCATATTCTGAAAAGATGGTGCATGCGAATTTGGTCTGCAGTCCTTTGTTACTTGTGTTATGAGAGATAGCGGAAATACTGGAAGAAGCGATGAGCGATGGTGGTGCTCGAGGGAGTTGAATGAGATTACGTAACTCGAGGAGAGATGGGCACTTGTTGGTGGGATGTATGTCTTTCTCGCAGAGTGCACAAGGAGGTTGGATGCGAGGAGGGAGAGGAGCGATGGGCTCTTTCTTCTTTCATATGCCCCCAGCTATAGCGGTGGCATTAGCAAGAGGGGGTGTTTCTTCGAGAGTAGGTATTGGAATCTGCATCGGAAATCCTTCAGTTTGAGGAGGGAGATATGGTTGAGGAACCATTTTTGGTGGATGTAGATACCATACTAGGATTTCTAGCACCATATTGGGAAGGGTAAGTGTTGCATCCACTTGAAAATCTTGGACGCCCGGTGGGGGGTATAAGAAGGGGATTTGAGTAATGGCTTTGGGAACTGTTTCCCAAACTGGGATATGGCCCTGGGGTGAGGTGAAATCATGGATTGGTGGAGTTGACGAGTTCTCAAGAGATTCTTGAGGGAGGAGCTCTGCGACTAGTGGGATGTCAGATATAAGAGAAACCTCACTGGGAGGAAGGGTATCCTCAATGTCAGTTCTCTTAGATGAGATGACACATACTTGATTGGAAGGATGAATGAGCGGTGGTGCACCATGGTAAGTTCCTAACAAGGATGGGTCTTTGAAAATTCTAGGGCCCATATCGATGAGTGGGTACGCCTCAGAATTAGTATGGACGAAAGGGAGAATGTTATCGATGTTGGCAGAAGGGTTAGGCTCATAATGTGAAACTTGATCAATGGTAATGATCTTCTCGTTATGGGGGAACATCATGGCTCAAAAGATGGAAGAGGAAACTACCTTCATAGCATATATGTAGCTACGACCGAACAAGATATTTTAATCAAGTGGGGAATCAATAACTTCAATGTCAATAAGAACGGTTTTTCCCCCGAGCTCGACAGGGACATTTTGGAAGAGTCCCTCGAGGGATGAGGGTCTTCCATCGTAGGCTCTTAAGGTAATGGCATATGGTATAAGTTCGGGGGAACCAAGTTTCTTCCATATAGATTTTGACATAATGCATGTGGATGCACCCTCATCAATGATGCAGCGGTGAACTGTAATGTTTCGAATTTTAAATGGGATTTGAAAAGCGATGAGAGTGGGGAGGTGAGGTTCTCCGCTATCGAGATCAAATGTGATGAGTCGGGTATTTGCAGGGTCAACTTCCCCGAGGGCGGACAATAACGACTTCCGTTGGGTAGGACAAGTTTGAAGGACTTCTAAGACTGACATAGCAGCAGGAGATTGTGCCAAATCATCAAACAAACTGTAATTATGAGCCACCCTATCCTGAGGGTTGTGGACATTCCTGCGTAAGGGGATGTGAGGAATACGAAGGGGTGGGTCAGTATTAGGGTGAGGATTCATCAAAGGGGGCACAGTTATGACTGGGGGTGTGTCTGAGGTGGTGGGAGCAGACTCAAGAGTTGCACTGTATTGACGACTTCATGTTTTTAGAAGAACTTCTTCCTCACTAGTGAGGAGGATAGTACGATCGGCAGGATTGCCCGGATTGGGATATTTTCCTAACTGTGGTAGGGTAGGTTGCATGTATTTTTGGGTATTCATTACTCTATGGTGTGGGATGGGTTTTTGTAGTACGTCTAGGGGTGGTTGTTGCACATATTGCTGTGGGGCCTACTGGGGGGCAGGAAGTGTCAGGGGACGTGGTCCACTTACAAATTCTTTCATCTGTTTAAAGTCGGTGATTTGGGGGAAATGGTGAGTATAGTGACCAAACTCACCACAAAGGGAACAAGGGAATTTGGTCTAAAGATTGTTGTTATTTTTCCCTTGGTGTTTATTATTTCCCCCTTGAGGGTTTTGGTTCCTTGTGTTTTGGTTTCCCCTAGCAGGTTGGTTCTGTTGGGGTTGGTTCTGGTTTCCTCCTTGTCCAGGATTATTATTGTTCCATTTTTTTCCTTTCTTTCTGGCATTGTTCGATTGATGGGATGGATTTTCCGTATTCAACTGCTCAAATTTTTGATATTGCTGAATGGGAGAGGACTAAACGAAATTAACCCCAGCGTGTGGGTGTCCTGGTGGTGGAGCCACAGGATGTGGAGGGCCAGGAAAAGGAAAGTACAGATTATGTTGTGGAAATGATCCATAAGGTACATAGGAAGGCATGGTGCTTTCACTAATTCTTAGGGTATAGGCTGAGGTAGGGGGAGTACCAGTACTTGGTTGGATAGGTGGGTGTATTGGGGGCGATGACGGGGGTCCACTTATGGGTGGAGGCAGGGTAATAGGGTATGGTTGTTGATAAGGAGGAGGAGGATAATAAGGGATTCCTCCATATGCCGACAGATATTGGGGTGTGCCATACATGGGTGGTTGTTGAGGCTGTGGGTTGTGGTGTGTAGTGTTACCAATCAATCCATCTGTTGAGTGAGACATCCTAGGTTTGTATTGGCCAAATGGCACGGGTCTTGGGGCGTCCAGGAGTACCGTGTATAAGTATCTGGACTGAGAGTAAATGAGTTTGAACTATTTGGTTTTGCTAATGGATTATTCTTCCGACTAGGGGAAGGTGGCAGCCACATCTTTGTCAAGGAGGGAAACAAGTCAAAAATGCTTTGGCCAAGAATTCAAAAGTCGTGTGGGACCCAGATTTTTCTTCTACATACCATTTGGCTGATGGGCTAGTGAGAGTACGTTGAAATAACCTCAATCGGACGGAATCGTCCATGATGTTGTTTGAAGAACACCATAGGTGAAAGGTCATGATATGGTTGGCGGGATTGTCTCCTGCTTTTCCTTCAAACTTGGGGGTGTATGAAGGGAGTTTTGTAGGCATTGCAGGCCATGTGGGGTTATGAAATATAGGATCATTAGTGAGTTTAGTTAGATCCAGTATATTGAGGGAAGCCAAATATGTCATATGGGGTGGTGGCGGAGGATTAATTCCAGCCATAGTGTGAGTGGTCTAAGTACCTGACCCTTGGAGGGGACTAGGTGGGTTTGTACTTACCCCTTGAGAAGAAGTTGGCCTCATGCTTCCATGTAAAGGAGAGTGAGTGGATGGTTGGCCTTGGGAAGTGGACCCAAGTAAGGTGGAACCAAGCAATGTTGATCCCAAGACAGTGGCACTCACAGGGGTGTGAGAAGGGGGAGCCGATGAGTTAGCAAGACTAGTAACTCCTCCTAGAATAGGAGGGAGATTTAGCAAGCGTCTGGAACGTCGGGGGTTCTGTGGGTCCCCTATGATTTCCGACTAGCTGAGTGAATGTGTGTGAATGGTGGTGAGAGAAATAAATAAACAAGAGCCTTTGCTGCAATTTCTTGAACCTTCACAATATATTTCCAAATCAGATGTAATCAGAAGGGCATCATACATAGAGTGTTTTGATAAAGAAGCATATATGTGGATAGGTGAATTTTGTCCACGTGGGAGAACAAAGAAAACAAATGCTCATGTCCTAAAAGATGTAACGTCCTTCTTCTCAAATAGCACTGGACCTTCCAATAGCACTCGATAGTGGGGTCTGAAGCCACCAGAAGAGAAACTAGTGAAGGATGAAGCAATCAGTTATAATGACGGGTAGAGGGGGCATATCCCAAAAGAACTTGGGATATTTCCCAATATCCACACAAAATTTGATCAAGGTGCAATTGCGGCCCATAATTTCCACCTGGGTAGATGTCCTAAAATTTGGTCACTAGGTACCTCGGTCAAAGTGTGACATTTATATTTTTGGCCTAAGAAATGGGTCACAGGCTGGATCTCGTCCAAGAGGTGGGTGCCTCAAGGGGCGACACACAGAACAACCGAACCTTGGCCTTCAACCCTTCACGAGTATCTCCCTGCCTTACGGTGTTAGGAACACTTGACTTGGAGGATTTAAAGTTCCCTATTTTGAAAAATTCTATTGTTTTGAAAATGTGAGAACCAAATAACGAGGAGTTATTTGGATGCCTATCCCCGAGATCCTACCTAGACTAAAAAATTATTTTGGCACCTCCTGTGGAGGAAACATTAGTGAGTTTTTTAGAATATTTTTAGATGTGCTTGTGTGAGATATTTGGGGTGTGAACCAACCTCATTGAAATTAAATGGGAGTGGATAGTTTTGTCAAGAAAAGGGTGGGGTGTTTCAGAATCCCATTGGAGGAAACTTACTTTGACCTCCATAACTTATAGATAAAACTATGTGAGTGATTGGTGATCTTGTGTGTGAACAAGTGAAAGTGTGCCAAGTTTTAATAAATTAGGTGTCACCTTGCTGCATGTGGACTTCGCTTGGTCCTTACAAGTCTTTGATTACCTAATTAACTAAATGTCGTTGGTACAACCTTGCGGAATTTTAAAGTCCCTAGGAAACTAGCATGTGGACATGTGGGTCATTTACTATTCCTTTAACTCCCTAAATGTGATTTAATCTAAGAAAGATTTGAAACTATCCTAGATTGTGAACATGTGGGAATGTATGGGCCCGTTACAAAACCTTCAAACTTCCCTAGTGATTTAATCTAAGAAAGTAAATTTCAACACTATCCTATCTTTGTAGCATGTGGGCATGTATGGACTTGTTACAATCTTAAGATGTGTTTTGAAAAATAAACTAAGAGGAGTCCCAAGGGGGCTGTTGTCTTTTTAAGGGAGATGAAATTGTCCTACAACCTCTTTTTGATTCTCAAGATCGCTTTGAAGCACGAGAGAAGAGCATACTCAACAATTAATATCCAATTTTTGGTCCCAATGCAAGTTTTATATGTGATGTAAAATGATTCCAACTTAACTTTAGTCAAAGCAAGCCATCCATGTTATGGTACCTGCAGGTTAAATAAACAAAAAGAAGAGCTAAAATAACCCAAATGGGACAGGAAATTGATACCTCTCCCCAGTGGAGTCGTCAATCTGTTGTGCCTCTTTTGTCACCTAAATGAGCAAAACAGAGGTGCTTACAAGATTAGTTGGGTTAGCTAAGCAAGATACCAGTAAAGGAAAAGAATTGTATTAGTGAAAAGAATTAAACTATAGTGCATAAGGACATAAGAACAAGAAACAAACAAGACTTATGTCACCAATGGAAAGGATTGTATTAGTGAAAAGAAAACACCAAGGAGAAAGGGAGACTTTGGGTCCCTTCTTCCTCCAAAGGAGGGCTCTTGGACCCCCAATATTGAGCTCTTCTTACAACTTAAAAACTTGAAAGAAATGGTGAAATAATCCCAAGATAATTCACTCAAAGGGTGATGTGAATAACTCAAATGGAATGGTGCTAGTATTCTCTTGATGAGAAAAGAGGATTCCCCAAGAGAATAGTAGCAACATAACCTTACAAATGAATTCCTTGAAGATGTAGTGCACCCATGGCCTCTTTTTATAGCACAACTTTGAGGTATTATGCAACCATCTTTTAGTGTGAACAAGGGGTTGTTTAGGGCATGTTTAGGTCTTTGACCAGCCACCCAGCTGGATTCAGCCGAGATTTTGATGTCAAATTGACTTGGAAGATGAACCAGAAGTGGGTGGGAGACCAACCAACATCATAAATGTGTCATTCTCAGGTGTGCGCGGCTTTTAGCATCCACAGTTGTGCATCGTGCGCATGTGAGCTTTTCCTGTGTTTCTTGATGGTGCATGTGCGCGCACTCCTTGTATAGTCATAGCGCATCCTGATTTTATAACTAGTTGTATAGTTTTTGACCTTTTGGAAATGCTTTTTGGTCATTTTTGGTCCATGGGTGAACTAATAGTTGTTTGAAGATGTTGGATTCCTGTAACCATTTGCGGATGAAATTTCAGTGATAATAGCGATGAGGATCAGAAGCCAGTGAAAGTGGAACTCATAGCCCTGATCCTGAGCTTCATATAATTCCAGTTGTTGACCAAGTACTTTGCCTAGTTCATCTGGATTCCTTCTACACATTTATCGGCGAGGTCAGCAACGAATCATGTGACCTGTGTAGGTCTATTCTTTCTTATGAGTTTTCCTGCGATTAGCTGGCAGGGCAGGCGCACTATGCCATTCTGGATGGAAGCTACCTTGTAGCCTCGTGTCCCCTTTTCTACATCACCATATATATCTTTGATCTTCTATGCCAATGTGCAATCTGTAGCCTTTCCTGGGTAGAAGTCTTGTGGGTCGGGTCCCTGCATGCTCAATCTGGTGATCCTATGGATCAGCGTCAGATCGATTGTGATGCGTCGGTCTAGCCATAGGTATCCTCCATGGTAACATGAGAGTAGGATATTAATAGACGCGTTAAACTCCTAGTGTCTTCCAAAGTGCAGAATCTTCATTACATTCAAGAGGGTGGACTGCGCAAGGTTCATAGTCCATGGCTGGGGGATTATTTTTGAGTTCTTCCCCTTCATCCCGGTAAAGTATTTGTAAGGAGAGAGCATACTATGGTTCTTGCAGTCTCCTAGGTTGAAGTTGTTGAACTTCAACGTCGTGATCTTATCCTGCTATGTTCTAACTTCATGTATCCCCTTCGGGAGGTACGCAGTAACCATGGTGTAATCAAAGTCCCTCGGGACACTGTCACGACTCATCGCACCAGCCAGAGGTGAGATGTAGTCTGGTAAAATGGTCGGGATTAACTTTGCATTGGCTAGGTCATCTTTGTGCTTATTTCTCTTCTCTACTGTTGGTCGGGATGGTCTGGATACGTGAGCAGTGGACAAAGAGGCTTGCACTCCTCTCATCGATGATGCTTGAATACCTGCAGACATTACTTTCTTGGCCATGAGATCGATAAGAACTTCTTCAATGGATTTATCTGCAGCGCTGAGCTCATCTGACATGCATGCTTAGATCGGATAACTTAGGTCTATAATGCAATAGAACAATTGTCAATCTCAGTAAACACAGTGCGGTAGCAATGAGTTGGCTTGGATACAATTCGCAAAAAGTGTTATCGGTGCAATAGTCGACGGACTAAGTAGACATGATGTAATGGATCTCTCCAATAGATGAGAGGTCTTCATCAATGCAGTTCTATCTATTGTGGCACAATCTCAATGGTCTTATGGAGAGTCTTTGGGCCATTATTGTTTCTCTAACCATTCAGGTCATCAGGCTAATGGTTATAATGCTTCCAATGGCTATATCACTTCACCATGGTGAATTTCCATGTTGTGTTGTTTTGATATCTCGACGAAGTTCTATTCTTGCAACCCTTCCTTCTGTGAAGTCCCCTCTGAGACATTTTGTAACTTTTCTATCTTTTCTCTCTTTTTACTGAGTTTTCTATCCTTCTTCCCAGTGATATTCATCTCGGTATTCCTCTTTCCATTCTGATTCTTACCTCCTTTTGGTATAGTAACTTTGCGCTATTGATATTATTTCACAGGGTCAAAGAGTAATACATCTTTTCTAGCTGGGGTAGGTACTTCAGTTTTATGTGAGTCTTCTTGTGTTCCTTTAACTTCGACATCCAAGTTTTTGGTGCTAAGTAGCTTCGATCTGTTCTCTTGTTCTTCAATCAAGTGTGCTATCCTCCTAGTCATGAAATATTTTAATTATTGCTTCTTCTGTTCTAATACTTCCTCTTCTTTTCTTCTGGCCTGATCCTTTTCAATCCAATGTCCTCCTAGTAATATAAAAAATGGGGCGTTGTTCTCAGTAAATTTAACAATCTCAAAATCTTCCTTTGTCAAAGTTCCACGAGCACTCATAGATATTTGGGTGAGTCTTCCACACAGGGTTATCATCTTTCCTCTAAATAATCTTATTCCTCCCAATGAAGGAATCACAGTAGGCTTTCCTAAAGTTTCCCAAGTTATTTATGTCATGATATTCACCTGTGTTTCTTCATCCAGAACACAATCAATGTCGAAATCTCCTATTCTTGCTTCTATGCATTCTTTTTCTTTGAATATCTCTGATAAGTTGATATTTGTGTGATCATTTAGGGTTTCTTTCATTTGTAGTAATACATTCTATGATTCTTTCTGGGGTTCTGCCATGGTCTCAGTTTCGTAACCTTCCTCGGGGTTTTCTTGTATCATATTCATTCTGTCAAGCTTAGCAATCATTCTAGGGAAATCTAAAACTTTGTGATCCATAGATTTACAACAAAGACAACCAGGTCTTCTACCAGGGCATTCATTAGCAAGATGTCTCGGTCTTCTGCAACTGTAACAAAGGGTTAGTCTTCTTTTTCTTTGAAAGGATCCCCACCCTTTCCTATACTGCGCACTAGGGTAGTAGCTAACCTACAAAAAAATATTTCTAGGATCCTGCATCCATTTCTTAGTCCAAACATTCTTTCTATGCATAGGAATAACATATCTTTCAATATTTTTGTCAGATCTACTCATATCAAACCTTCTTTCATCTAGATGTGCCCTACTTTTCAAGCTAGGAAAAAAATTATCAAACATACCTAGATCCATACTCTTGAAACAAAAATTTCCACTTAGTTTACTTTTTCAATCAAAACTTTTCACTATTCTTACCTTTATCAAATCACAAATCTTTCAAGTCTTACCTCTTTTATTCATATCTAATTCTTCTTCTTGGCACAGAGCTTCTCAGGTCAAGTAGAATACTACGCACTAAGTCAACATATCTACGCCTAGATCTTTCTCTTTTCTTTAGTTCCCAGCAATCACAGTTTCAGGTCCCGGCAATGGAACCATTTGTTGGCACAGTGGCAGATCCAGGGTTTAACGCTACAACAGCACACCAACAAAACCCTAACTACCGACCCTTTCGGAAACAACTGCGAAGTAGATGAAGTATCACTCGAGGTAGAGGCAGGGGTGGTTGCAGGACTTCGATGTCTGCAACCTTAGCTGGGACACAGATCTGTGATTTTAACACTTTAACAGAGAACTTAGCAGTTATAGTTCATCAATATTCACCTTTAGCTTACAGCACAAAAAAAACCTAATAACAGAACGGTGAATTATTCACACAGATCCAATATAATCAAGCACTAAGAACATCCACATATATTAGATCTAGCATTCATTCACATTATTCAGCACTAATCTATCATATCATATTCATCTAACATACATCAGCGTACTAAGAATTTAATCACATAAACAAGAGAACAACCAAAGCGCACAAAGAAACCACAACATAGGATATATGTGGTTCACCCCCACCCTAGGGCTACGTGCACCAATTATGCTTCTCTTTATTGTCTTCTGTCAATATTCTATATGCACATAGCCTTGAGATCTTACTCCGCAAAGGACATGAGATCTGTGCACTTCGCTAGATCCTCCTTCCCTGAGTTACAGCACAAAGCCCTCCACAGTCTCTTACGATCACTTGCACTTAGCTCTGCAAGTCTTACGCATTATGCACAAAGAAATTATAATTACCACTTGCACTTAGCACTAAGCATCACATAGATGACCCCCTTTCCCTAGAACTTAGAAAGGTATCAAGCCCCTTCCTACATTGCCTAGACATCTATTTATACATTACAAAATCGGGCCTAAACATGGGTAAACCCATGGGCCAACATCCCCATACCCGTTACATAAGACCAAAACCCAAAAATCCCAAAAAACGGGTCAAGATCTCGTGATCTCTGCTTCGACTTGCGCTCCACCTTCAATAGCCTTTCGAAGTCCCAAAAGTAGTTCAAACATGACCAAGGATCCTCAAAACTTGGTCAAGGGCCAACATGTAGCAACAGGAATTTTTCGTGCAGGTGCAGATGAAGCTGCTCACCACAGTGGAAAGAATGAAGAGATCCCATGAGCAGTGTGCAGTGCAGCAGTAGATCACTTCCCTCCAGGGAAAGGTAATGGAAGTCACACAGAAGCTGCAACCTATGAAGAATGAAGCCTACAAGGTGTTCGAAGATATTGATGGACAGGGCTCACAATTGGACCAAGTGGTTGCAACAGTAGAACAACGCATAGAAGGGTCTGTTATAGCATAGATAATCCAGGAGCTCGTTGAGAAGGAGGCTCAGGAAAAGTAACAAGTTAAGGCAGCTCGAGTTAAGATTGAGGCCTTCAAAGCAGCATTATCCAGACCTGAGTGACTCGGGACGAGTCACGGGTGAGTGTTGGGGGCCTGTTGGCCCTCGACCAAGTTTTGAGGAAACCTTGGTCAGATTTGACCCACTTTTGGACTTCGACACAATGGTCGAAGATGGAGCACCTAGGTGGAGTTGAGATCGTGGATCTCACCGATTTTGTGGGGCATATGGACCCAGTAAGGGGTACTCTAGAGTTTTTTTCATAGGGTTTATGGGATGTCGACCCATGGGTTCTCCCGTGTTTAGGCCTTATTGTAAGGGATTGTAAAAGTATAAATAAGTAAGAATGTATGGTAGAAGAAAAGAAGGGTTTTTGAGAGATAAGTGAAAGTAGTTTGAGTTGGTTTGTGCAAAGGAATGTATATGTGTTAAGGCTTTATGCTCGATAGAGAAGTTGGCTCTATGCCTTGAACTAGTTTTGGGAAGGAGGATTTGGTCTCTTGTCTAGTGCAAAGCTTGAATCTGTAGCTTAGTGCACAGGAGAAAATGAATGTAAGATCTGGATGAATAATAAAGAAGGCGGAGCAGTTGGTGGACGTAGCCCCACACTGGGGTGAACCATGTATATATTAAGTCTTTGGTATGCTTTGTGTTGTGTTATTTATGTTATTTATTTTCTCAGTGCTTTGATCATTATGTATGATAGATAGATATGGTGTTGCTTAGTGCTTTACTTGTGTTAAGGATGAATAGATGATGGATATAACTTATAATTATAAGTGTCAATTGCTCAAGTTATACAATCATTCACTATTATTGCGTCGATATATCTTTGACTAAGTCATGCAGTGTTAATTAAGCTAAGAAACTAATGCATGGCATCTACTAAGTGTTAATATAGTACTTTGAGAAGTGTCATTATCACATATCTGTGTCCCAACCTGGTTACATACACATGTGTCCTACAACCCCCCTTTCTTCTACCTCGGGTGAGACCTCACCTTCTTCGCAGGTGTTGTCGAAAGGGTAGTTGTCGGGATGTTTTTGGTGCATTGTTAACCGTTGAACCCTGGGTCTCTCCCTGTGCCAACAATACCCTCAAAGAAAAACTAATTATTGTGCCAAAAAAAATTTCCTAATTGGTCGAAGCTCTTCTATGTCCACATCAATGCTTCATCTATTTCACTGGGCACCTTTCTTTCACAACTAGGGGAAGGAAACATTGATCATCAGGTATATTTTTCCAGTCACAAGTTTTCTGATAACGAAAATAATTATATGACAACCGAGTGCGAGGGCTTGGACATGGTATATGATTGATAGAATTTTCACCACTATTTGTTGAGGTCTGCATTTAAATTATTTAGTGACCATGGTGAACTTAAATATTGGGTCAACAAGTTGGTGTTGTGCAGTCGCATCTGTCATTGGTTGCTACTATTTTAGTAATTTGACTTTGAAGTTTTTTTTAAACCAGGGAAGTATATTGTTGGACCCGATCATCTATCATGGATTGATACTGGGGAATCTCCTAATAGACTCGATGATGAAATCCCCGATGTGCAACTTTCATGGGTCAAAGATATGCCTGATCAATTGGCTGAAATCATGGAATTTCTCATATCTAGTGATCTAGGAGGATCTAAGGAATGATCATAGAGGTACAAGAGGATCTGGAACACTCACAGAGGTCCCATGGGATCTAGAAAAGCTTCATATTATATTGTCTCAAATAACCACGAAAATGACATCATTGCATAGTGCTCGTTGTCATCTTCCCGACGATGCAAACGACAAGTCAAATGGAGCTTGTATGAAAAAGTTAGGGTTGGTCAAAGTTCAAGTCAACCAGGTCAAATTCAAAGTGAAAGGGGATAAAAAGAGTGACATGTGGCACATTTGTACAACCGTACGATGATGGCGTGGACACACCCAAAGGAGCCACGTGAACTAAACATACAGTGATTGGACAGATGTGTTGGCAGACTGTATATATTACGTGGTCTAATTACATGTTGACATGTGGAAACGGTTAGCCAATGAAAGACCGCCACGTGGTGACCTCCCATTGGTATATAATGGTTCAAGTTATGTAAAATTATGGGATTCAACGAGGGTCAAACCTGTGACCTCCCATAACCTTAGAAAATATCCTTCTACCATCACACCACCATAATGTTACTTAACCATATATGTGGTCAAAATTATTTAAGTTTGTACAAAGGTTTCAATGAAGAAAAAAGGGCCAAGGGCCTAGGCCCTCGACCCATAGCTCCTAGTTGTAAACATTGTAATATGACCATGTATTAAACCACTCGCGGGGCTAATGAACTTCATACCATCGTAACCATATAATATATGGTTTTGACCATATATTAAAAACATCCAACGAATATTCCCACCAAGAGAGGATCACGAGGAATGGAATGTCTGAACTCCTCTATAATTAGCCAAATGTTTAACCATTAGGCCAACCAACCTGATTATTATGATATGCCTCCAAAATTAGAGATAATTTGCATTAAGTTGTGGACAAGGAGTTAGGGCTGTGGCCTATTTATGGGCATGAATCCCAATTGTTATAAACCGAATTTGCACCCAACCTGCATACCTGGCCTGTGGCCCTACTAGTTGTCAATTTCTTGAGCCAAGCTCTTCTTAAAAGCCCTCTTTTTTGAGCCACACACACCCTAGCCTTCTACAGCCTGCATATGCACACATCCATACATTTGCAGGCCTTCTAAAGCCCACGTATACTGACAAAAGGACGAAAAATGGAAATTTGTAAACGAGAAACAGAGTTTCGGGAAATTGCCAAAACCGTTTGACTGCCTATGGCCCGTCATTCAACTAGATAACTACCTATAAAAGAAGGGGTAGGGGTCCCATTTAAAAAATAAGAAGAAGAGTGTAGAAACTTTGCCCAAATTTATCCCCCCTTTGCCCCAATTTCTTGCAATTGTATTGTGAGGTTGAGTAGTTGGTGCATTGTGAAGAGGATCCCAGGACCAGGTTCGAGGAGTAGTGTCCACCACATATTGTAAGTTTACTCTTGTGAAGATTAATACAAAAGGGAATACTTTTTTCGTCCACCATATCATGTGTTCAAATTGTGTATTTATTTTATGATATTGTCACATCTAACCCAGCAATTAGTATATGACATGCATATTTGCAGCTCTCTGTTTGTCCATGTGTGAATGTAGGTCAGCTTTGGGAGGAGGCTTGCAGTCAAGGAGCGAGTGAAAGCGAAGGGATTGACATCAAACGAAGGATTTAAGGTAGAGTTACCTAATCTTGTTTGCACCTTTGTATTGCATGAGTGTGGGGTTTTGTGTTGGGATAATAGGGAAAATAGAGGCCTTTAAATGGTCATTTTTTGCATGCATGATTAGAGACCTTAAATGCTAAGTCTGTAAGCGGGATTTCCCACTCACATCAGAATTGGCGACTCCACTAGGGACTCTCTAGGGTTCTTTGGGGATTTTTTATTGGGTATTTTGAAATTGGTTTTACTGCCTTTTTTGAGTTTCTGCAAGAAGTCTGAGTGTTCAAGGGTTCTGGTTCTCAATACCAGTCTTCCCTACTCTACTTACCAGACTATTTCTTTTATGTTTTTGAGAGTCTTAAGAGGCATACACACCCTGTAGTGGGACAACACGTGTATGCACACACCCTACCTTTAGTCAACCCGTGTATGTACGCCTACTAATGAAGTGCTAGTTGCGTGTCTGAGAACCCAGGAAATCCTTCTCAGGAAGAGGCAGTCATCCTCTCCCTTGCAGAAGTGATCCTTCTCAGGGATCTTCTGGGTCCTTCTAGGTCTCTAATTGAACAGTCCATAGTAAGGTAAAAACCTCAGGATTAGCTTTGTTTTGCTAATTTTTTCTTGCCTCTTCTTTGTCAAAGTAAGTTTTTGCACCTTTAAGGGGTTCTGGTTTTCAATACCAATACTCCCTACCTGAGCTTAGCTGTTTGTCTTTCATTTTTTAGGAGAAACAGAGGCACACACAGCCTGTAGTGGGCCTTCCCGCGTGCACACATGCCCTGCCCTTCTACAGCCCACATATGCATGCTGGCTATTGAAGTGACAGTCGCATGTCTGTCTAGAATTTTTTTTGAAGAGGCAGTCATCCTCTTTCCTGTCAAGAGTCATTTTTTTAGGGATTTTCTTGTCTAATTATAGTCTTTGTCATAGTAGTTTTAGCCTAGGTTGGACTCCAACATAGCTTGCTTTTTCATTAAAAGATTTCTTTTGTTTATTATCTTTTTTAACCTATTTCTTTTGTTTATTATCTTTGTGCATTCATCAATTTCTTTTAGAATATTTTGTTACTTTTGCTTTGATTGGAAGAAAATACATAAAAAAATAGCTTGTTAGTTCTCTTTCTTTCTTGGCATTTGCCTTGCATTGTTATTTGAAAAAGAAAAAGAAATTAGCATAGTGTTGTGTTTTCTTCTCATTTTAAAAGAATTTCAAAAGAAAAATAAGAAAGATAATCCTTCTTTGCTAGTGTTCTCATCATTTATTTTTTCTACAAGAGTCTTAACAACATCAGTTGCACTACCACACATCAGTTGCCTTAAAGAGAATGCTAATTAAAAATAACTAGACTTTTATGTTTGTAGGGTCCATCAACTAGTTTAGGGTTAGGGCCTTGAACTAGGTTGGAGAGGAAACTCTTCAAGGCCATTAAAACAAACATGAGTCTATGCTGAGTGTAGAAGTCCAGTAACGTGGAAATTTTCTAGGACCCCCCTCTAACACAGGGGCTAAACATGAGGTCACATGCAGAAAGGTAGCGGAGATAACCCCTCCAAAGCTGGACCAAGCGTAGTGTGGAATGCATATAGAGGACTTGTCTTGGGATTCCGTTGATCGCATTTGCCACAGAGCTTCGTGGGTCTCGAATCTGTTCGAGGTCCTCAGTCATCTCTCAGAACACTTGATTTAGATACCCTTGATAGGTTTCGGGCTTGATTCCCTGCTCATTATGGTCCACTTGACTGTCGACTATACCCGCTTAGTGATTGTTCACGAGCTGGCAACCTAGTTGCCTTTATTTTAGGGACTTACACAGGTGACCGCGGGGGTATACCGTAGTACCTAGCACAGACATCGGGCCACTCTTTGCAGAGTATATTCGGAGGGTGCTTCCGTATTCGAGTTTCACTTGCACCGGTAAGTTGCTCTAGTGTTGGTTGGTGTAACTATTCTTCCAACTAGTTAGTCATTTGCTTGATTTGCCTTTAGGAACTTTTAGTGTGTGCTATGTGCTCCCTAGATTTCCATAGTGAGTTATTCAGTCGTGGCTTTGGGTCTCTAACCTAGGGTGGTAGACCTCCCACTCCACCAGTCGCAAGGAATTTTCAGTCTTCCGGTTAAGAACGTGGAGCCGCCTCTTTATAGGCGTTGTTTTGATAACACTGGTCTACCATGGTCAATATGTGAGACTTTTACATATTTGAACGATCCCGAAAGCGGAGAACCTGTGCATAATATATTCATGGCTAAATTTACCAACCATACCAACCAAGGAACCTTTTCGCAAGGGGATTCTTGTGCTTTTCCCTTCTTCGGAAACATTGGTGTCCCTTTGATGGCCACTTTGTACATTCCTGGGTTGAATGTGGGATTACCAATTTGGTTGGGTACCATTCCAAATGTCCTGAATTCTCTTGAAACTTCTCAGTTAAGAACCTTAAGTCATGAGCACCCTGTTGATGTTTCTTCGTCAGCAAAGTCTTCTCCTCCTCCTTCTCCAGCCTCTGGTGAAAGTATAGTTACTAGTAACCAGAAGTCTAAACGAAATAGAAAGAGGAAGAATAGGAAGAAGAAATTACCAAGCTCTGTAAGTCATGTTGGAGATCAGTCGACAACCTTTGCAAGTCATGTTGAAGACCAACATCCAGCCTCTACAAGTTATGCTGGGGGCACACACCCACCCTCTGCAAGTCATGCTGGGGGAAAGAGTCCAAACACTACTAGTCATACTGGTAATAGGTCTATAGCCTCTACAACTCAAGTTATCGACCCATCACCAGCGTCTGCAAGTTATGTTGGAGATGTACAACCAGCCACTACTAGTCATGCTGGGGGCATCGATTCTGTTGAGAACCCTAGACGGATAGGTCGTAAGCCTAAGTTCCCTTGTAAGCTTTGAAAGGGAGATCACCTTACTCATATGTGCCCTGGAATTCTAGAGGTACAAAGATTGTGGTCCCTATCTGCAAGCTCTTCTGATTCTGAGTCTTCTCAGGTTTCCTCTCAGCTTATTCAACCATTGGTTGAGAAAGTGGTCACGTCGATGCAGTCATCAGCTGACCCCACTCCTCTTTTGAGGGGTGAGGTGCCTTTAGACCTTGTAGTCTCGCAGCGAATTCAACCATTGGTTGTGAAACTGGTCATGCCGATGCAGTCATCAGCTGATCCCACTCCTCTTTTGGGGGGTGAGGTTCCTTTAGACCTTGTAGTCTCACAGCCAATTCATCCATTGGTTGTGAAAGTGGTCATGCCGATGCAGTCATCAGATGATCCCACTCCTCTTTTGGGGGGTGAGGTGCCTTTAGACCTTGTATTCTCACAGCCAATTCATCCATTGGTTGCAAAAGTGGTCACATCGATACAGTATTTGGTTGATCCCACTCTTTTCTTGAGGAGTTGTGTGTCTACCGACTATGTTTTTAGCATTTCCAGTTCAATATTTTCAGAACAAGGGGGAATTCTGCTCATTTCGAGAGCACCCCCTCCAAGCCCTAGGATGGTTTCCTTTGATTGGAATGACCTTGTTGAGCCTTTTCTTCCTTCCTCCACACCCTTTCAAATAAGGGTTGAATTTAATTCAAAAAACATTTATCGATGTATTGTAGATGAAGGAGCCTCTGCAAGTATTTTATCGTCCTTAGTTTGGAAAGTCTTGGGATCTCCCAAGCTTGTGTTTGCTTCACATGGGTTGTTGGATTTTGACAGACGTCCTAGCGAATGTTTGGGGATTCTTCTTCAGTTGCCTATCTTGTTAGGTGGGAAGACTGTCCTTGTCGATGTTATAGTAGTGCAAGGCCCATTAGATTTCAATATGCTTCTTGGGTGTGATTATGTATATGCTATGAACGTTGTGGTATCTACGCTCTTCTGGGTGATGCATTTCCCTCACAATGGAAGCATTGTCACTATTGACCAGCTGGCATCTGATAATCACCATCCTAATTCGGCATTGTTTTAGGCTACCCCTTTACATGTTCCTAGTGTTCGTGTAGACTCTACCCCACCACGGGTTAATTATGTGGCATCTTATCCTCGATGTTCAGTTGCTTCTGAGCAGGAACCTATGCAATCATGTTTTCCCTCTCAAGACTTGGTCTCAGTAATTGATCCATTGGTTTATCCAATGGGGGCATGGGAACCCTTGCTTCCCTCTCTTGGTCCAAGTGGGCTTGAGTATCCTTCTGAGTCTAACCTCGTTGTTTGTAGATCCTCAAGCCCTCATGCTTGTGATTCTTCCCTGATAGACTATGCCAATCCTGGCCAGAACCTCCATCATCATATGGAGTATGGTCAGTTTACTTCACCCTTTGGGACTGTAAACCCTCGTTTGTGTGATTTCTTGGATTTTTAATTGCCTTCAGATGAGGCTATCCTTGAAGCCATGACTACAGTTTCTATACCAAGGGAGGACTTACACCATGGTTTGTGTTTTCTTCCCTTTTGGGAGACTTTCCAAGTTGACTATTGAAGAGACTCTTGGTCTGAGCCTAGCAGCGGGCTCTACCTGAACCAGTTTCATACATGAGTCGTAGCTCCCAAAATTTTAAACGGGTCTTCTTTTAAACCCTTTTCAGACCCTCTAAACATGAAAATATTGTCGAGCGATCTTGTTGACCTTCACTCTCACTAAACTGAAATTTAAAGGCACATCTATCCGGTGGTAGTTTACCCCTTTTTCGGTCTAGATGGTCAACTGTACGAACAAAGGTATAATCTAGGAACTTTGGTTCCCTAGAAGAGTATCCCCAGGTATAATTTTACCCCTTTTTCGGTCCTGAGGGACTAAATTTATGAAAAAGGAACCCCCACGGAATCCATAGTTAAGCTCTTTTTAGACTCCCTAAAATTGAAAATATCGTCGAGTGACCTTGTTCCGTCACACTCGTTAAAATGGTCCAGAAGAAAACCCCCACGAAGTCCATAGTTAAGCTCTTTTCAAACTCCCTAAAATTGAAAAGATTGTCGAGTGACATTGTTTCTTCACACTCATTAAAACGACCAAGAAGAACAACCTTTACGGAGTCCATAGTTAAGCTCCTTTCAGACTCACTAAAAATGAAAAGATTGTCGAGTGACCTTGTCTTTATCACACTCGTTAAAATAAGTTTGAATAGTCATCTTTTCGGTGCTAGTTTACCCCTTTTTCGAACCGACTAGACTATTTTCGAAAAAGGTACCCCAATGGAGTCTTCTTTTATGCTTTTTCAGAATCTCTAAAAATGAAAAACCAGTCGAGTTTACCTTCTCTGGGCTCGTTAAACTTACATCGAAGGACGTTACCATTGTGTGTCTTATTAAACCGCATTTGCATACCCATGTCTTTGGCCTAATGTCGGCTCCATGTTGCTCTCAACTGGACCATTTGAAGCATGCCTTATTCACAATCCCTGTAGTAGTTTGCCTCTGCATCTTGACACCTTTGGCCCGTGGAGGTTTTTTCCGAGTGTCCCTTTTTTCATATGTCCCTTTTCTCTGAGCATCAGTGTGTTCCTTGCACCTGGAACTAGTATGATTGAGACACTCATTCCTCCTTTGTAACGTAAAATTATTTTATTCTTTTTTCAAATCTTTTCAAAAATATTGAAAAAAGACCAAAAAAAAAAAACAAATATACCCCAAAAAGAGGAAGGGAAAAGTATTTTATTTTTGTTGGCAACACAATGAGTCACCCTTAGACAAAGCACATCTTTTTTTTTGTTCTTCAAAGATCTAGGAGATAGTATGACCTTAGGAAGTTGTTCTCATAGAGTTGTGTCCTCCTCTGTTTGGTTATTCTTCCAAACATATGGAGAGTTGGCGTTGCCTCCTGCATCGTAAACTTATGTCAGTATCATGCTTCCTAAGTCTCATAATTTGTCATTCTATTGTCCAAGGGAATTTTTTACCAAGCTCGTGCGGACTTTCTACAGTTTGTCTCTTGCCCTCATGCCCGGCCATCCTAAAATACCAATCAAAATCCTTGTTCAAAATCAATGAAGTTTTATGTCTGATCATCGGGATCCTCTTGTCTATTCACGATGAGTGATCGAAGACCTCTGGGTAGTGACGTCGTACACTCATATTACACTCTTACCCGATTTTTGAAGATCTTGAAGTTGTTGCTCGAGCTCTGAAAGCGTCATCTCCAGCCATCAGACGACACTTAGCTTCTTGAAGATGGATACTATACATGTATATCTTTTGATTTTGAGATGTAGATCCGTTGTGTATTGCTCGCGGCTACACTTTATATAGTTATATGACATGGATCTGCAGTGTATTTGATTGGCAGCCATGATTTTAGTTTTTTATCCCGAACATGGGTATGCCCACCTCGGTGAGACAAATTGTTATTTTGCAGATGGCAGCTCCCGCATACTGGTCCCTGGGCTCACTCACTTGGCACATTGACGAAGATTAGTAAAGTATTTCGGCCATCAGATGCTCTTCTGACCTCACACTTTAGGGGGCATCTGTTATAAACCTAATTTGCACCCAGCCTGCATACCTGGCCTCTGGCCCTACTAGTTGCCAATTTCTTGAGCCAAGATCTTCTAAAAAGCCCTCTTTTTTGAGCCACACATGCCCTGGTCTTCTACAGCGTGCGTATGCACACATCCATATGGTTGCAGTCCTTCTACAGCCTGTGTATACTGAGAAAATCATGAAAAATGGAAAGTTGCAGACGGGAAATAGAGTTTTGGGAAATTGATAAAACCGTTTGACTGCCTATGGCCCGTCATTCAACCGGATAACTACCTATAAAAGTGTTAAATTAAATATTAGTTTATAATGGTCAATTAGAAATTAGAATTAGGCATTAATAAAGTCAAAGTGACTTTAGGTTAATTTATTTTCTTTTAGGTCAGATATTTGTTTTTAGGTTATATTTTCACTTTATCCCACATTCATAAAGTGGTTTGAATCTACTTGATTGTAACCTATATAAGTGTTATAACCCTAAAATGCACCATACAGGTTTACCTGGCATCAGGCCAACTCATGCCTCTTCCTAGCCAAAGCCATGCTGAGTAATTCTTCAAAATTCACTTGAAAACAAGCAACCCGCGCCCTAAATTCTTACTGAGC
>ML797020.1:189737-264323 GCA_009831015.1 Picea engelmannii
ATTCTTACTGTGTTTGCCTGAGAAAAGGGGTTGAGATTTTGGGTAGAAGGATAAAGATTAAATCTGAAGGGTCATGATCTGCATGTAGGCTTAGAACCCTAGCTTACTAGTCCGTAGGGTAAAATACCCAACAACAATAAGAAAGCTATTTTCTCTCTTATTTCATTGATTGAATAAAGACAGATAATTTTATTCAAGTTATCTTGGTTTCTGTGTGTGCTCGATTTCCGTTACATGGTATCAGAGCGAGGTTAGGGCCACGGAGTTTGGGAGCACGTGAAGACCTAGGGACTGCTACCGGGAGTGACGGATCGAGGGATCGCCAGCGTAGCACACTCAAGGAGCCGAAAGGGTTTCGAATCAGCCAGAGCTAGATTCATTTGATTTTTCAGTTTTAAAAGCCAGATTGCAAGTATTTTGCCATTATTTATCTGCTAAGTTCAGTATTTTATGATCATCTATGGCTACATTGACCAACATCATGTTGGAAGGCAACCAAAATTTCTCTAGGAAGAACTACAATACCTATAAGCAATGCATGTTGGCCATTTTTGTGTACCGGTGCCTGTCAGATGTTGTTCTGGTCACAATTCCTCGTCCCACGGTTGCAGGTAAAGACCAGGACAAGTTTGATGGCCAAGACAGAGAATTTGTGATGCTGATCAAATTGTCCGTGACAGATGAGATACTACCTGAGTTTCAGAATGGGAAGACTGCTGCAAAGATCTGGAAACAGTTGAAAGAGACCCATGAGATTTCAGATAAGGGTCGAGCATTCTTTTTAAAGAATATGTTGTTCTCGATCAAGATGATTGAGGGTGCCTCTCTCCAAGAGCACTTGCTCAAGATCAAGGACATACGGGAGCAATTGGAGACCATTGGTCGGAAGATGGCAGAAGAGGACATGGTGGTGATCACGCTGAACAGCTTGCTAGGGTCCTACGAGCACTTCATTGAGACCCTGAACATCACAACTACAGACGTTGACCTAAATTTTGGAGAGCTATCTAATAAGCTCTTGCAGCAGGACAGGTGGAAGAAGCAGTTTGGGAGTAGTAGTGAGATAGAGGTTTCAGAGCAGGCCTTTGCATCCAAAGCTAAAGGCAAAGGCAAATGGACAAGGAAACCTGGTGCAGGCAATGATGAGGATGCCACCAAAAGCCTGAAGACCATCACTTGTCATTACTGTGGCAAGACTGACCATATGAAGAAGCACTACAGAAAGAGGTTGGCAGATCAAAAGCACAACCACGGAGGGTCTCAGCAGAAAGCCCATGTCGCAGAGCACACGGAGGAGAAGGAGGCAACTTTCTATGCCTTTATGGCTTGCACACAAGCAGATCAGTCCAAGTCATCTGCTTGGTTTGTTGATTCAGGCACATCTAGGCATTTCACCAATCGAAAAGATTGGTTCATAAAGTTTACACCTATTCCATCCAAAGACTCGGTGATCTTTGGTGGAGGCGAGGAGTATAATATAGTCGGCAAGGGGAATGTTCATATTTCCTTCGGAGGAAAGATGCTTATGTTTCTCAACGTCCAATATGTGCTAGGTATGGAGCTTAATCGTCTCTTAGTTAGTCATATTATGAGGCACTCACCTCACTTGGATGTCAACTTTAGCAATCACAAGTGTTATATCATTGACAAGAATACCAATAAGATCATTGCTCTTGGTGTGGAGGACCATGGTCTATTCATATTGGTGGATATTGGGCAAGGCAGAGAGCATGCACTGGTAGTGAAGAGTGCATCAGAAATCTGCACACTATGGCATCAGAGGTATGGGCACCTCAATTTTAACTACCTCTCTCAGTTGGCATGAGAGAAATTGGTAGATGGACTTCCAGACATTCAGCAGAAGATTCAGGGAGTTTGTGGAGCTTTCCAGGCAAGGAAGCAACATCGAGCACCATTTGATGAAGGACAATCTTGGAGAGTGCAGAGGGTCCTTCAACTGGTTCATGCAAATGTATGTGGACCAATGAACACAACATCAATCACCGGTGCCAGGTATTTCCTTCTGTATGTTGATGATTTCAGTAGGAAAATGTGGTTGTATTTTTTGAAGTTGAAGTCTGACGTGTTTAAAGAATTTCAAAACTTTAAAGCATTAGTTGAGAATGAGTCAGGTTGTCATATTACCTCTCTTAGATCTGATAATGGTGGAGAATTCTTCTCCAAAAAATTCAATAATTTTTGTGCTAAACATGGGATCAAGAGACAATACACCACACCCTATACTCCACAACAGAATGGGGTGGTTGAAAGGTGAAACTGTACTATCACAGAGATGTCTATATGTATGTTGCAGAACAGGTGTGTTCCTAACAAGTATTGGGTAGAGGTAGTGTTCACAGTAGTGTACTTGCTGAATAGATCTCCCACAATGGCAGTAAAGTAGAAGACTCCAGAGGAAGCATGGTCTGGAAGAAATCCCAAAGTAAGTCACTTGAAGGTCTTTGGTTCTACTACTTACACTTGGATTCCAGCTACGAAACAAACCAAGTTAGGTTCGAAAAGTAAGAAGATGATGCTTATAGGGTACAACGACACTCATAAAGCTTACAGATTAGTTGATGTTGACACTGATAAGGTGAGCTTTAGCAGAGATGTTGTTTTTGATGAGGAGGTTGGACCCTTCCATACTCCTCCCACATTCAGAGTTACTAAGCAGCCAGAAGTCATTGAAGATTCAGGTGTCAAGCTTCCGATAGCTCCACCTGAAGGGGGGAAGATTCTGAGCATGATGATGAGGATTCAGAACAAGATGAGTCTCCTAGGTCAGTCAGATCAGTACATTCTGAAGCAGGAAGCCCAAGTCATGGTGGCAATACTGACTTCACAGCCAGGGATTCCAAAAGACCCAAGTGGTGGCACAACACCATTGGATATGTTCAGATAGGAGAGATGATTGAGGGAAGATCATCACGAGGTAAGAGTAAACAATAGACTGGCACAATCAACTTTTCTCTTATGGCCAATATTTAGGAGATCTATGAGCCTTAGGTATTCAAGGAAGCAAAAGGAAGACCTGAATGGGAAAAGGCCATGGAGGTTGAACATGAAAGTTTGATGAAAAATCAGACTTGGGATCTCACAGCTCTTTCATCAGGGAAGAAACCCATTGGCTGCAAATGGGTGTACAAGGTCAAGTACAAGGAAGATGGTACACTTGACAAGTACAAAGCACAGTTAGTTGCGAAAGGATTCTCTCAGCGAGAAGGCATTGACTATGAGGAGACTTTTGCTCCTACAGCGAAGATGAGCACTATTCGTCTTGTTCTAGCCATGGCAACATAAAAATGCTGGAAGGTCCACCAGATGGATGTGAAAAGTGCCTTCCTCAATGGAGATTTGAAGGAAGTGGTATACATGTGCCAAACAGAGGGGTTTCAAGTTGCAAGGAAGGAGCATCTAGTTTGCAGACTAAAGAAGGCTCTATATGGTCTGAAACAGGCACCGAGGGCGTGGTACATCAAGATTGACAGGTATTTGGTTCAGCAAGGGTTCCAGCGGAGTCCTTTAGATTCCAACTTATATGTCAAAAGAGTTGGTAATGAGATCATTCTTCTGGTTGTTTTTGTGGATGATATCATTATTACAAGTAGTGAGGAAGATGCAATTACATGGATCAAATCCAACATGAGTAGAGCATTTGACATGACAGATCTAGGCCTCCTACACTATTGTTTGGGTGTAGAAGTTTGACAAACAGGGAGCAACATTTTTGTCTCACAAGCAAAGTATGCTAGGAGTTTGTTGGATAAGTTTAGGATGGAGGATTGCAAAATCTACTCTACACCTATTGAGAAAGGGCTGATACTTTTAGCCAAGACTGACTCAAAGGTAGTCAGTGAGTCACTATATAAATAGTTGGTGGGCAACTTGATATATCTTATAGCCACTAGACCTGGTCTGAGTTTCATTGTGAGCTTCATTTCCAGATTTATGACAGCGCTGAAAGTAGAGCACTGGACAACAGCGAAGTGAGTGCTGAGATCTGTGAAAGGGACACTTGACTTTGGTATTATGTAAAGCATGAGCAAAGACTAGAGGTTGTGTGGGTATATAGATTCAGATTGGTCAGGTTCTGCTGATGACAGAAAATACACTTATGGATATGTCTTCAGCCTTGGCATGGGTGCAGTCACATGGACCAGCAAGAAACAACTTGCAGTCTCCCTTTCATCGACAGAAGCAGAGTATCGAGGAGCATTGAAAGGTGCATGCGAGGCAATTTGGCTCAGGAGGATGTTATCATATATGCAGATGTAGCAGAGAGAGCCTACACCCTTGTTCTGTGAAAATCAAGGAGTAATGAAACTTGCCAAGAATCCAGTCTTCCATGAGTGTGCGAAACATGTTGATACACATTGTCACTTCATCAGATAGCTTGTAGAAGATGGAACTATTGAGCTGCAGTATTGTCCTACAAAGGATCAAACTGCAGACATTTTCACCAAGTCTTTGGGTCCCGAAAAGCATGTAAAATTTCGAAAGAAACTTGGTGTAGTGAGTATATTGACCATTAAGGGAGGGTGTTAAATTAAATATTAGTTTATAATGGTCAATTAGAAATTAGACTTTGGCATTAATAAAGTCAAAGTGACTTTAGGTTAATTTATTTTCTTTTAGGTCAGATATTTGTTTTTAGGTTATATTTTCACTTTATCCCACATTCATAAAGTGGTTTGACTCTACTTGATTGTAACCTATATAAGAAAGCTATTTGCTCTCTTATTTCATTGATTGAATAAAGATAGATAACCTTATTCAAGTTATCTTGGTTTCTGTGTGTGCTCGATTTCCATTACAAAAAGAAGGGGTAGGGGTCCCATTTAAAAAAGAAGAAGAAGATTATAGAAACTCTGCCCAAATTTATCCCCCCTTTGCCCCAATTTCCTGCAATTGTATTGTGAGGTTGAGTAGTTTGTGCATTGTGAAGAGGAGCCCAGGACTAGGTTCGAGGAGCAGTGTCGGCCACATATTGTAAGTTTACTCTTGTGAAGATTAATACAAAAAGCAATACTTTTTTCGTCCCACCATATCATGTGTTCAAATTGTGTATTTATTTTATGATATTGTCACATCTAACCCAGCAATTAGTATATTAAATGCATGTTTGCAGCTCCCTGTTTTTCCATGTGTGAATGCAGGTCAGCTTTGGGAGGAGGCTTGCAGTCAAGGAGCGAGTGAAAGCGAAGGGATCGACATCAAACGAAGGATTTAAGGTAGAGTTACATAATCTTATTTGCACCTTTGTATTGCATGAGTGTGGGGTTTTGTGTTGGGAGAATAGAGAAAAGTAGAGGCCTTTAAATGGTCATTTTTTGCATGCATGATTAGAGCCCTTAAATGCTAAGTCCGTAAGCGGGATTTCCCACTCACATCACCAATGCAGACACACATCCCAATGTGTATGGATCCTGAGATGCACACATATCAAAGAAAATATTTCGATGTAGGGAACGAATCCCAAGGTAGTACGGATTGTCTCAATTTACGTGCAAAGAAGAGGCCAAGTATTGTTGTATTATAAAGTGTGCCATGAGGTATATTGTCCAAACATAGGAAAATGTATACTCGCTTTTCATGATTTTTCACGAGGATCATGAATTTGAGGTATATTTAATGATAATAGGTCATTTGTAAAAGTCTTAGTCCAAATTTTCATTAATGAGATTGTATTGCATTGTTTTACGTGTCGAATAGGGTGTGTAAGGTACCAGATCTATTATATTAGAAGAATAGAGAAATAATGCAGATAATAATACTGAGATAGCAACAGAATACTGAAATATTACAAAGATAACAGGGGAACAACAAATTATATGGAACCATGACACCGCAATTATACCTTTCTTGATAGGAAACAATGTTCACTTGCCTCTTCGAGGGGGAAACCTCCAGCAAAGCAGAGCTATATTACAATAATTTTCTAAGACAAAACTTCCCATACCCTCTACTCTTATTTATACTAAATCTATCTATCCCAAAGAACAATCTAGAGGAATATCCTTCTAGAAGCAGAAGCTTCTATTAGGTCTTCTTACAATTGACTTATTCCTCCTTATTTATAGGCCTTATTAATATTAACCTATATTACATGGAAATATATTATTCTACCCACTTGAGGGGTTAGGTAGGTTAAGTCCCTAACAGGGTGAAATTGAGCCAATTCGCAATTTGGTCGACTTTATAGTCAAATTTCTCATAATTTCACAAGGATTTCAATGGTGAACTCATTTTCTTGTTTTGAGTAGTGGAATTAAAGAGAGTCCATTAAATTGGTTATTTTCAAGCTCATATTGTAATGTAATTTAGTATTTTGAGATGATGGAGAACAATCATGTTATCTAAAGGGACTTTGAAGATGAAGTGATGTATGGCATTTACATATGTAATTTGAGTTCTTTTATTTTTTGTTGTGTCATCTCATCATTCTGCAAAGTAATTTTCATTTTATGGGTTTTTTGGATAAAGAGCACATCCTCATTTTTCTACAAATCACCTCAATACAATCAATAAGTTAATTATGAATGAAGTTAGATGTTGCATGTGTATATTTTAAAGGAATAAGTGGTGTCTAACGATTTTCATATCAAGTGGTATCAAAGCTACTTTTGACATGAATTTGAAATTTGTTGATGTGACATGAGATCCAAGAGTTCAGTTGGTGAATATTTTGAAGACTCTTATCAAAAGGACAATATGAGTAAATATTTCATGAAGTTGAGGCTACAAAAGAATATTAATCGGCAAATCCAAAAGGAGAATTCTAAGTTAAGAATGTAGTTGCAATCTCTTGAGGAAGAGAAGAAGAGGTTGCAAGATCGATTGATATGTCATGAGGAATTCCATAAAGGTATTTTTCATGAGTTAGAAAGAAATTTTCTGATCGGGAATCAAGTATTGGAACCATCAGTACCAATACATGAATATTGGCAATCTGAGAATGTAAAATCTCCATTGCAAAAGGGACTACCTCTTTCAAAAGGCATGATTGAGAAAGATGACTCCTCATATTATTAATTAATTCATTTTTCAAGATACTCAAAAGAAATTTCATTATGTCCTATTTCCATGCTAATATCACCTAACTCAAATAAAACTTTTTCGTTAAACTTCAGCAACTCCTCTACTTCATCTACATAAACTTATACTACATTTTCTTCCTCATTTGTAAGAGAAAATTCAACTTCAATAAGAGTATTGTAATCAAAATATTTTGGAGAATCTTTACCTTAATTGTCCTTGATGGAATTGTCTTCTTTGTCTTGATATACCTTCTCTAGCTTCAGCCATAGATCCTTGGCGGAAGTACATTTTCCCATGATTTCTTTGACAGAACTTGAGATTCCATTGAAAATGGTCTTGAGAGCTAATGCATCATTCTTCTTTGCTTCCTTTTGTGCTACAAACTTTGACTTATTCTTCAAGGGAATTGATCCACCAATAGTTTCTTTCCAAACACCTGCTCCTTTTGCCTTCAAATACCCTTTCATTTCTATTCTCCATGTTCAGTAATATGTCTCATCTAAGATTGGAACTTCATCATCCATTTGTGTGTCCATGGATCTCCTCCAGGCTTATTAATGCTTATAGTGAAGGATTTCTCTTATACCAATTTTTGAACACACCGACCACATTGATAGGGGGGGTAAATCAATGTAGGGCTCTTTTTACTCCTACAAAAACACCTTAGTTAGAAATCACCATTTACTCATAATTCATTAATTTCATTTATAACAAGTTGTATCTAAACATATATCAACAACAAATATTGTAGTCCATAAGGAACACAAGATATATGTATAAATTTATTTTATATTACGGACTACAATCCTTGGGGGTTTTTCAGCAACAAATGAATAGAGAAACAACTCCACAAGAGCACCAACTCTCAATGCAAGACTCAGCCTACAAATCTCAACATCAACTGAGAATAGGAATCAATCCTCAACAGATACCAATCTTTCAACAGGTAAGCGACATGTTTATACTACAGCCTGTGTATGTATGTGGCATGCCTATACTGCAACACATGTATGTGCATGCCCTGGCCCATTGTCAGCCTGCGTACACTTTCAGATATTAGGGTTTCTGAAACTTCAACCTTCTGGCCCTTCAGACCTCTTTTGCCTTTGTTACATCCACTTCTGATCTTAACACTGCACTATGCCTTTCACTTCCCAATATGTACCATAACCAATCACAAACATATATATGCCATCCAACAACCTATGCATGCTCCTCGTGCATACATAATTATATATCATGGACAACTCTCAAACAAAACATAACTGAACTACTCAACCAACCATCTATCATATTCATACATCAATACAGCCATACAAAGAATGCCTCAAGCATTCACCTTACCATGAGAAAGTATAAACATCAAGACAATATGTACCCATATCACAACCTTTATGGAAATCTAAACATGTATAATGTTGATATGGAACTTGCTTCAGACTTCAAGAATCCAACACCATCTCTTACTCAAGCTTTCGTGACTCTCTCAATCTGTACGTGCACTGATATCCTTCAACCCACGTGTGTACATGCCCTAGATCATTGCATCCCCTGTACGTACATACCTTGGCTCACTATATCTCATGTACTACTTCAGAAAACTAGGGTTTTCTGAACCCCCAAAACTTTCATCGTCAAAACCTCAGACTTACAGAACTTTTGATGCATCCATGAGTACTTGCAATGAATCTTCCACCAGAATAGATCTTCAATATGCTCAAGAGATTCTCTCACATAAGAGACCCTTACCCTCTTATTTATACTTCTCCAAGTAGCTTCCTCATCTAACCAACTCTAATCAAATTCCTTCTTTTAGGGGCTAACCCACTTCTAACCCCTTGTCCACTTCTAACCCACTTTGCTACAAATAGTGAATTCTCCACTTCTAGTTGCAAATAATTTATTTTTAATTGTTTTCTTGTTACAACCACTTAACCCATGACTAAACACTTTGACTTGTCAACATCTTCTAGGATATTCTAGAATAATTTGACTTCCTTGACCTTCTAGAGGCTTCTAGACAACACATGAGGGTTCTCCAACTTCACAATGCCATAACTCTCTAACCCTGAGGAGTTATGTGATGTTCCACATATCACCGGAAATGTGTTAAGAACCAAATATCAAAATAGCATAAAAAAACCTCAGAATAAGTACTCAATGCCTTGAAAAAGAGAGAATTTCATATAATAAGCCTCTTTGAGGGGGAAACCTCCTTATACACCACATAAATTCCCAAATAAAAGATGATTCCAAATGAAAAGGTCTCCTTGGTATATATAGGAGACTAGGAGGTACAATTACAACTAATGGACCCAAGCTGACAAAATAAAATTACTAATGTAATATGCCCCAATTAAGGGTAATGTGCCACTATTTAGGGCTTAACATACCCCTCCCTTTTAGACAAGTTTTGTATGAAATGCTTGAGTAATTATGGATGCTTCTGTATAAAAGACTCATCTTCCCAAGTGGAATCTTCGGCAGATAGTTTCCTCCACTTAATGAGATACTCTGAAATGGATACATTCCTCAGTTGGAAAATTCTTGTGTCAGTGATAGCTTCAAGCTCCAATATGATTTTTCCTTCCTCGTCAAGTTCTGGAAATATAGTTTGAACTGGGATCTTGTCACCTATAACCTTCTTTAAGCATGAAACATGGAAAACTGGGTGTACTCGCGAAGATGCAGGAAACTCCAATTTGTATACCATAGTACCAATCTTTTCTAACACCGTATAAGGGCCATAGTACTTTGGTGATGATTTATTCTCCTTCTTAGCTTGCTTGAGGGACATATATTTGTATTATTATAGTCTTAAAAATACTCAATCCCCTAATTGAAAACTTCTTTCACTACGATGTTGTTCTGCTTGTTGTTTCACGTGATTTTGTGCCATGGTCAAGTTGTCCTTTAAGAGTTGGAGAACTTGTTGTTGATGCTCGATGTGATCTTCCATTGCTTGAACCTTAGATTTTTATTTTAGAGAAGAAGTGATGGAAGGTGTGTGGTATCCATAGAGTGCCATAAATGGTGTCATTTGTGTTGCAGTATGAAAGGAAGTGTTATACCACCATTATTCCAAGGGTAACCATTTGAACCATTGTGTTTGTTTATTAGAGACAAAGCAACGAAGATATCCTTCCATACATTTGTTCACTATATCAGTTTGTCCATCAAATTGAGGATGATAAGATGAGCTATGAGCCAATTGAGTACCCAAACAAGAAAATAATTTTGTCCAAAAATGTCTATTTAAGATGGGATCTCTGTCACTTACAATAATATTTGGGATTCCATGTATCTTTTGAGTTATCTCCATGAATGTGATGGCAACTGTATTGGCTTTGAAAGGATGAGAGAATGCACAAAAGTGTGCGTACTTGGTCAGTCTATCAACAATCACCATGATGACACTATTTCCTTCATACTTTGGTAACCATGTGATGAAATCCATGGAAACCTCCTCCCAACGCTGACTTTGGATGGCTAATGGTTGTAAAATACCTAGGGTTTTAATTGTTTCCACCTTATTTTGTTGGCAAACCAAGCATTCTTCCACAAACCTTTGAACATCAGTTTTAAGGCCATCCCAAAAAATTGCTTCTCGGCCCTATGGTATGTTTTCAAAAATCCTGAGTGCCCTCCTATCAGAGAGGTGTGAAATTCCAAGAGTACCTTTTGTTTGAGTTAAGATTTCTTACATAAATATAAGCGATCTTTGTACCATAGTGAATCATTTTTCCATGTAAATGTATATAATGCATTGGAATCCTGTTGCAACCTTTGAATGAGAGTCCACATGTTTTTATCATTCTTCCATTCATCCCTCGCTTCTATTATCCAATCAGGTTAGATGATCAAGATAGAATAGAGAAAGGACTCAACATCTTCATCCTTTCTTGAGAGTGCGTCTGCCACAACATTTTGCTTCCCTTTTTTGTAGATGATTTCAAAATCATAACCCAACATCTTGGTCACCCATTTTTGTTTTTCTTCTAAAGATAGTATTTGTTCCAAGAAGTATTTAAGACTATCATGATCTGTTTTGACCTTGAAGTGCCTACCTATTAGGTAAGGGTGCTATTTCTTCAATGCATGTAGTATTTCCATAATTTCCTTCTCATAAATGGGTTTGTGTAAGTCCTTTCTCTTGAGTGGTCAACTTTCAAAATCAAGGGGCCTTACTTCTTGCATTATAACAACGTTGCCATTTCCCGAGGCATTGCATTCCACAATAAAGGTTTTTGTGAAGTCTAGTGTGGTCAAGACAGGAGCTTTTCACATCGCCTCTTTAAGTTGTTCAAAATATTGAGTTTCCTCTGTATTCCATGAAAATGCATCCTTATTAGTTAATCTCGTTAAAGATGCTACTATTCTTCCGTAATTCCAAAAAAAATCGCGGTAGTAACCTATCAAACCCAAAAATCCTCTAAGATTCTTCAATGTTTTGGGAATCAGCCAGTCCATCATGGCCTTAATATTGTTAGGGTCTACCTTGACACCTTCATGAGATACAATATGACCCAAATACTCTACCTTCTTCACCCAAAATAAACATTTGGATGGTTTGGCATATAGTTGTTGCTCCTTTAGTAGTTGTAGCACCTTGTCAACATGTTGCACATGATCCTCCCAAGACTTGCTATAGATTAGTATATCTATTTTAGGAAAATATCCTTGCGTACAGGTAGATTTCCTCTTGAGAGCTAGACTCTTAACTCTAAGACATAAGGTGCTTAACATGGACACTGACTTCCTTTTAGATCTAATCAAGCTGATGAACAAAAGAGAAGGAGGAAGGTGTGTACCTTATGAACGTTGTTTATCCCTGCAAGGTCCAGGATGAGCTTCAATATTGAGCTCCTTGGTAGGTCCTGCAAGAAAAAAAAAAGTACAAAAGACTTCCTACTCTACTGAGATTAGCTAAAACATAGATCCATCTACTGCAGACAAACTTATATGAAACAAGTACAAGTTTGAAAGAAACAGACCAAGCATTGATTTTATTAATGAGAACAACAATGAAGAAAACTTACAACCATAGATGTGAGTGCAGCAGCTTCATCAAGCTCTCCTTGTCCAACCCTTTCTCAAAAGCTCCACGATCAGAATGACAATACTTTCACTGATTCCACTTCTCATGAGATCATAAGTTTGGTATCTCTAAACTCCTCTCTCCCTTCAATACCACTCATGAGATCATAAGTTTGGTATAATTATCAATCTCCATTCCCCCCTTCCTCCATGGAAATCCCTCATTATATATAATTTTGAGGTTTAACCACCATGGAGAGGATCTCTCATCAGATCCACTAAGAAAGGGATCTCTAAGATATTTAGGGAGAAAATATCTCTTAAGGATTTTGGGGAGGAAATATCTCTCAAGGATTTTAAGGAGGAAATATTTCAACCATCCATGAGATCCTCCACCTTCCCTAAAAAATAGGAAACTAAATGTGAGGTGGATTCTCACACTCAATTACTTTCTTTTTCATGAATATTAATAATAATTCATGTGCACTTGATTCTCTCACTTAATCAATGTCTTTTTCATGAATATTAATAATAATTCATGTGTACTTAATATTTTTGTCTTCATGTAATATATCCCTCCTCCACATTGACTAGGGATTGTGACATAGGTTATTCCATGGTGTCAAGGTGTATGAGACACTTATATGACATTTTACGACACTTAGGACGAAGTACCTAGGTGTGCAAATTTCATGTGTAACAATATCATCAAAAAATACTAACACACATTTTCGAAGGAAGGGCTTGAAAATGGAATTCATCAACCCTTGGAATGTGGAAGGTGCATTTGTAAGGCCAAAAGGCATGACCAAAAATTCATAATTTCCTTCATGAGTTCGAAATGTTGTTTTTGGGATATCTTCTTACTTCATTCTAATCTGACGATACCCTAAATAGATATCCAAGTTTGTGAAATAAATTTCTCCATGTCGTTAATCTAACAATTCATCAATGATGGGAATAAGAAACCTATCTTTAATAGTGATCTTGTTGAGATCTCTATAATCTAGACACATACACCATGAGCTCTCTTTCTTGAGTACCATGACCACCAATGCAGAGCAAGAACTTTGGATAGGTCTAATAATTCCAGCCTCTAACATTTATTCAACCATATGCTCAATTTCACTGTTCCGGGCATAAGGGTATATGTAAGGCTTGATGTTAGGAGGAACACTCCCAGGAATTAGGTGAATAGCATGATCATGATTTCGAGTGGGTGGAAGACCTCTGGGAATATCTTCAAATACTTTATAATGCTTACCAATGATCCCTTGGAGATCTAGGGGAAAAGATGGCTTAGATGTTTGCACATATAGTGAGCATAGTTGTACAATTACACCCTGATGCCCCTTTTTCAATAATTTTTCCATGTCATTAGAGCTTATCACCTTACTAGGTTTCCCTATGATACCCCTTAACTCAATTTATTTTCCTTCTAATGAAAATTTCATGAAAATTTCTTGAAAATTAAAAGCCATTGTTCCCAATTATTGTAACCATTGGACTCCTAGTACAACATCAGCACCACCCATAATTATCTAAATCAGTGGAATATTCATCACATATTCCCCCATAGTAAGATTGGTCTTATGGCATTTTCCTAAGAAAATGATAGTTCCTCCATCTGCAATCATTACTTGAAACTCTGGCGCTAGATTGTTATAACCCTAAATTGCACCAGACATGCATACCTAGCATAAGGCCATCTTACTTGCTATCTTTGCCAAGCCATCACTGAACATCTCTTCTAAAAAACATTTTTTTGAAGGTGTACGCGCCCTACACCACTATTGCCTGTGTACATACGTTTGCTGCATCACTACAGCTCATGTACACTAAAACAAAATCACAAAAAATGAAAATTGAAAAGGGATACGGGTTTCTAGGCTGTTACTTAATCAGTTGACTGCCCATATCCAGACACCCCAACTGTTACTATCTCTTTTGGCCTATAAAATAAGGTGTTGGGGCCCCATTCCAAGGAGAAGCATGAGAGAATAGAAACTCTTCCCATTTCAATATTCCCCCTTTGTGCCAATATTTTTCAACCACATTGTGAGTTTGAGCCAGATTTCCTTCTTCCTCCTTTGCAAATCCTTTCCATTTCCCTAGAGAGAACTAAAGAGGAGAAGAATACATGGAAGTAGTTGGTGCATGGTGAAGAGGATCCCAGGACCGAGTTTGAGGAGCACTGTCGGTCTCATGTTGTAAACGAATTTTTTCAAATTAATATAAAGAAGTACTTTTTCCGTCCCGCCAAATGATGTCTTCAATCTTCATGATTTGTTTACATTTCTTGGTTATGATGTCTAACCCACTAATCCATATCTAGAATGCATGCTTGTACTTTCTTGTTTTTCTTTTGGTGAATGTAGGTCAGCCTTGCAAGGAGACTCGCAGTCGGGAAACAACCGAGCGCAAATGGATCGACACCGGACACGGAGTTCAAGGTATGCCTACCAGATCCCTTTACTTTGTCTTTTATGTATGATTATGGGGTAATGACGAGATTGTTGATAAAAAGTAGGAGACTTTAGACGGTTAGCTCTGCCTGCACTTTAGAACCCTAGCGTAGTCCGTAGAAGGTTTTTCCCGCTATAGCAGAATTGGAGACCATACTGGGGAAGCCTCTAGGGTCTTTGGGGATATTCTTTTGGGTGCTTTGAATCAGTTTATTTACTGTTTTTTGAGTTTCTGTAAGCTTTTGTGTCTTTAAGGGATTCTGGTCTTCCATACCAGTACTCCCTGCATGTGCTTGACTGTTGGTTTTCACTTTTTTGAGAAGTTGTAGTGGTGTACGCAGCCTATAGTGGGCCTACACACGTGCATATGCACCCTGTCTTTGGACAGCTCGCGTACATACGCAGGTTGTTGAACTGTCAGTAGTGTGCCCGTGTTGAGAAATTGTTTTGAAGAGGCAGTCATCCTCTTCCCTGTCAGAAGTCACACTTCTCATGGTTTTTCTTGATCTAGCCCTGGTCTCTATTATAGAAGTCTCTAGACTAGGTCTGACCTCAGCATAGCTTTCTTTTCATCAAAATATTTCTTATGTTTTCTGTAATGGGGTTTTTAGACAAGTTTGTGAGTCTGCTTTGATCTGCCTGTTTGGTATTGTTAGTGATTCCCTGCGATCTACGATTGGGCTAGAAGTCATTACTTGGTCTTGACTTGTCGTCATTTTTTCCTTTTTTTCTTTAGAAGAAAATAAAAGAATTCATTTTCAAATTTCTTGTTTTGAAGCATAAAACAATAAAAAAAAATCCTTCATTTCTTTGTTTGGTAAAGTAGTTTAGGTTAGTTGCTTCATTTACCAAGGAAAAAGAAAGTTTTCTTAAGTTCTTTACTTGAATGCTTAGGACACTAAGTAGCTCGTAGTCGAGCGAAATCTTGTTTTAAGTATTTTCTTTTCAAAGATCTGAGAAACGTAGTTACGAAAAGTTTGGTGAAAGAGTTTTAATTTGGCAAATCTTTATTTGTGAAGAAGGAGTAGTTTGTTTTCAGTATCATCTTATGCTCTTCTCTTTCGTCTCTTAAAAGAACATCACTAGTTTCACTTACATTCCTTTTGACTTAAGACAACCACTAAAATTAACGCTTAATTAAAATTTATTAGACTTTGTGTTTGTAGGGTCCATCAATTTAGTCTAGGCTAGAGCCTTGATTTAGGATTGGAGAGGAAACTCTTCAAGTCTACAAAAACAAACATAAGAGTCTGTGCTAGGGAGTGCTTGAAAGTCCAATAATCATGAAAGTTATCTAGGACCCCCCTCTAACACAGGGTCTAAACATGAGGTCGCGTGCGGAAAGGTAGCAGAGATAACCCCTCCAAAATCGGACCAAGCATAGTGGGGAACACATACAGAGGGATTATATTGGGATTTTGTTGATCGTATTTGCCACGGAGCTTTGTGGGTCTCAAATCCAATCAAGGTCCTCATTCATCTTCTGGAACACTTGCTTTAAATAAACTTGATATGTTTCGGGCTTGATACCCTACTCATTGTGGTCCACCCGACTGTCGAATGTACCCGCTTGGTGATTGTTCACACATTGGCAACCTAGTTTCCTTTATCTTAGTGACTTACATAGGTGAATGCAGGGGTATACCATGGTACCTAGGGAAAAAATTGGGCCACACTTTGCAGAGTATACCTGAAGGGTGCTTTCGTATTCGAGTTTCACTTGCACCGGTAAGTTGCTCTAGTGTTGGCTGGTGTAATTGTTCTTCCAACTAGCTAGTGATCTGCTTGTCTTATCTCATAGGAGATTTTTCTAGTGTGTTATGGTCTTTAAACTGTTAATAGAAAGCCCTAGTGTATCATTTATCTTCTCACACTATGGAGGATCAGGAGCTATGCCGATCGCGAAGGCTTCTTGGCCTGTCGCTGGTTAATCTCGAGCCACCCCCGCCACCGCTAAGGCGAAGACTAGACCAACAAGGATCTTTTGAGGCGACTGAGCCACAGGAAACTGAGCCTGGCCTATCTTCGAGAGGAGAACATTTGATTCCAGGGGAACCAACCATTTTTTGACTTCAGAGAGAAATCTCTTGGTCCATATAACCCTCCGATCACTGATTTATCGGCGCCCATTGTCGTACAGGTTAAACCTTACGAGCGTCAAGTAGTGTCACAAGCAGGGATGGAGACAAATGTTGCTACTTCTTTAGGGAATTATCATACTCCCTCTATGGATGTCACCATAAGGGGTTTTCTGCCTCCTAACCAACCATCGTCGGTCTAGACCACCATGGTCTCAACCACCTCTACCTCGGGCAATGGTTTGATTCTGTCTATGGCGGCGATCACTACTCCTTTCACCCAAAATGCGACAGGCCCTCTATTCTCATATGGGATGCCTGGCTTTGATACGAACTCTATCATTTACTACTCCACTCTACAGACTTTAGGTCTGGGGGAAGGGATCTCTATTGCTTCTCTACAAGGATCCATGGGGGGCACTTCAGCTCCCTATAATGCTTTCCATTATGGAGGGGATCATATACCTCCTTCGTCCCCTTCTCTCGGTGGTGCTCACCAGCACTCTGTCTGGCCGAACATAAACTATAGTTCGTTTGGAGAAAGTAGTCAAGGACTTCCTTCTTATAGCATGCCGGTAGGTTCGACACCATTCTCTTTCTTCGGCTCATTTGGTAAAAATGAATTCTCATCAACTACCATATCGACCGGGGGTAACCTTGGTAATGGACAACAAAATCCTATGTAGGGTATTATTCCTGCATAGGGGGAAAACTTAGGAATTCCTTCCTCACAAGGACTTTGGATTCTATAGAAGGGATGAGTTCCCTTGTCAGGGATACTGACTGGGGGAAACCATTCTATAGCCAATGGAACCCTGGGCAAGGCTCAACACCTATGCTCATCGGATCGGCAGGGGGAAACCCTACCCAAAATCCTTAGAATGCGACACAAGCCCAACCCTTTATGTCCTATTACAAGAATCATCTGATGATGTCTCAACAAGTGAAGAATACATACATTGGTCACGACCATGGTTATTACCAAAACCCTGGCCAACAACCTAAATTTTTCTGGCAACCTAGTGCCAGCCAAACTCCAGGCTCCTTTTTCATTGGTTATAATCAACAACCCAAATTACTGTTTCTGGAAACTTTGCACTTGCCAGACTTGACAAGGTTATTAAATGACCCCATCTATCACGATCTGTGTTGGCCTCCCATTCCAACCAAGTTGCCTTCAGACATTCCAAAGTTTGAAGCCAAGCCTAATGAAGATCGAGGCGATCATGTGACTACCTTCCATTTATGATGCTCGTCCAACTCATTGAGAGACGACTGCATCTAGTTGTGTTTGTTTCAACACACTCTCATTGGGAGTGCTGCGAAATGGTACATCAAGCTCGACTACTCAAGATACTCTTCCTTCGGCGAATTGGCAATGGATTTCTTAAACCATTTCCAATTACCTGTGAGATACGATGTCGACACTGAATTGCTAGCCAACTTTGAGAAGACAAAAGCGGACCATATCTTAGATCACATCTGAGAATGGAGACGTCGAAAGAGTTTGATAAAAGTACCAGTCCCACAACATTCCTTCTTGAGTGGTTCCTTAAGTATTTGGTACACTATTTATCTAAATACGTCGCAACCTCGGGGGTCTTTCTAGAAGAAGAAGCGATAATGAGAGCTCAATAGCTAGAGTTGATTTACTCTCCATCTGGTTTACTTTATGAAGTTTTTCCAAATGCACCACGGTCGATACTTGACTATACCAGACAAAGATCTAGACCACATGATGATGGTATTGTTGGTTCAATGCAAACGAAGCCTGCTGATCAGCTGTCGAATAAATTGTATCAATTATCAATACATCAGACAGCGGCCAGCCATACCACTGGTTCAGTTGCTCCCCCTACTCAAACGTCGGATGTACATAGTGTGCAATAGACAAACCTGAAGGCCACCCAGCAGCCTAACGGAAAGAAGAAACAACGAAAGAAGGGTAAGGGGGATAAGAAACCTACCAATAATGTTGGCGAGGGAAATAGAGAAAAGAAAAAGTCGAAGTATCTGTGTGATCTTTGAATGGAAGACCACCTGACTCACCAGTGCCCTCAGCTTGCAGAGGCCCAGAATTTATTGGCACAACAACAACCTGCTTTGTTAATGAATCCATTTCCACATGGGAAAAATTTAACTCAAGCCTCTTCGAGCACGGAAGGGGCCAATCAGGGACCCCTTCATCTTCGAGTAATCCTTCATCTGCGAATGTGTACATGATGAAAGGTAGCATTGACATAACAACTAGGACACACAACTACAGAATGCCAAACACCTCTGAGAAGGGTAAAGAAGCTGAAAACCCATCTCTTCCTCTCCAGATTGAGAAGACATTGGGAGAAGCAATGACATGCATCCCCAAAGGTGTGTTCAAGAAATCTTCCCACAACCCAAATGCAAGGGCGGCCCAGAACTACTCTGTGGTGGAGGATTTGTCTCAAACTCTTTGTGCAATGTCTGCTTTGGAAGTCCTCCAGAGCTTCCCTTCCCAGAGAAAGGCTCTGTTAGCTGCCTTAGGATCTGTTGAGACTTGTAATTTGGGAATGATCATGCTTGATATGACCAACTTAAAACCTCGTCTTCCTTACCATGTGGCTTTTCAGATAGTAGTGGCTTACACCACAAAAACTTTTACTCAGAACATTTTCTACACGGTGGTTGATGAGGGAGCCTCAACATGTGTGATGTCTTTAGTGTGTTGGAAGGCCATTAGCCAACCCATTTTGTCTCCGTCACCTACTCTTCTTACTTCTTTCGATGGTCATTTGTTCCGACCACATGGAATCATCCCCTCTTTCCCCGTGCACTTAGGGGGGAAGACCGTGTGCGTCGAGGTTGAAGTGGTTGATGTGTCTCTTGACTACAATATCTTGTTAGGAAGGAGTTGGACCTACGGTATGCAAGCAGTGGTTGCGACAATTTTTTGGGTCTTGTTGTTTCCACATGAGGGTCGGATCATTTCCATTGATCAGTTATCCTTCTCTCATCCTGACCCTTCATCGGGGGTATCCATGGTCCCAATGATTGATAACCCTCATCCCAGCATCGTCAATGTAGGGGTTGGTTTGTGCCCACCTTTGATGGGTACTTTCGATTACCCGCCTCTGACCAGCAATGTTCATTGCATATCGGTTGTCTCCGACCAGCCTAGGGCTGAAATATTTTAAATCTTGTCATTTTGCACGACTTACTTTAACGATCTGTGGACTCTTCCTTCCCCGTCAGCTATGATGGAAGGGACAGGGTACCATGGCATGGCCATTCCTTTTTCCATGGCAGAAGTTGCGTACTGTATAGTCCAGCAAGCTTCTGTCGACCCTGATTCGACTCCCGCATAGGATTTAGATCCGATTCTCGAGCCTATTTGGGCTCAAGGTTCCCTCGTCGATACTGATTGTTTAGACTTAGTATTTCCCTCAGATGAGGTGATTATTGAGGCTATGACTAGTCTGGACAGACTCTGTGATGATCTCCATCACAAATCTTATTTTCTCCCAGAGTTAAGAAGAATTGAAGCAAGAGAATTCACTCTGACTATCACTGGAGATAGGGATTGTCCTATCAATCCTTTGGCTACGCATGTTGTTTATGTTGAAGGAAATATGGAAAAAATCACTAAAATGATACCTATTGATATCTCTAAAACCCCTGGCATCGTGGAGAATATCTTTGTCGGAGCAGACTTCTCCCCTGAGGAGGTTCGAATCTACACGGATTTATTTAAATAATTCTACGACGTGTTTGCCTGGTCTTATGAGGAAATGCCAGGCATAGATCCAAGAATCATTGAACATTAAATCATGACATATCCTGATGCCAAGTCGGTCCGGCAGAAGCTTCATCCAGTTAATCCTAGGAAAGCAGTAGCTATTAAGGCTGAAGTAGAGAAACTACTCAAAGATGGTTTCATCTACCCCTTCCAATTGACTCAATGGGTGTCAAATCTCATGCCAGTCAACAAAAAACAGGGTACGATTTGTGTATGTACGGACTTCTGTGATTTGAACAAGTCCTGTCCAAAGGATAATTTCCCCACGCCATTTATTGACCAAATAGTCGATGAATGCGTAGGTTGCAAGGCCTTTTCTTTCATGGATGGTTTTTCGGGATACAATCAGATACAGATCAAACCCGAAGATCAACACAAAACCGCTTTCATTTGTTTGTGGGGTACATTTTCTTATCGAAAGATGCCTTTTGGTCTGAAAAATGTTGGAGCGACTTTTTAGCGGGCCATGTCTTTTTCTTTCCACGATCTCAAACACGTAGTCGAGGCTTATCTTGATGATTTAGCGTCACAATCTCGTAAGAGAGTTGATCATCCAACACACCTCTAACTTATCTTTAAGCGATGGCGCTACTACCAGATTCGCTTGAATACAAACAAATGCAGTTTTTGCGTAACATCGAGTCTTCTTCTTGGTTTCATAGTTTCAACAGCAGGGATCATGGTTGATCCTCTAAAGGTTGATGCAATAGTTCATTTTTCTCCCTCGTGCACAATCCATTACCTTCAGAGTTTACAGGGAAAAGCGAAATTTTTATGGCGTTACATTGCAAACTATGCCAAGATCACAAAGGGTTTCATTCGTTTACTGAATAAGGACGTTCCTTTTCATTGGGATGAAGCTGCTCAGTGCTCTTTCGAAGCGTTGAAACGTGCCCTCACGTCTACCCCTCTACTTCAACCACCCAATTATAATAAAGATTTCTTATTGTATTTGGCCACTACAGAGTCGACCATCAGCATGGTTTTGGTTCAAGAGGATGATTTTCTCTCAGAATACGTGATTTATTACCTAAGCCGAGGCCTGGTTGGACCGGAACTCAATTATTCCCATGTTGAAAAACTTGCGTTGGTAGCAATTCATGTTGTCCAGCGGTTCCATCATTACATCTTGTTTCGCAAGACCACCATCATTGCCGTTGTGAATCTGTTTCAATACATGTTGACACGATGTGTAGTCAGCGGAAAGATCAGTAGATGGATAGCTATCCTCTAGGAATTTGACTTGGATTTTGTTTCGAAAAAATCCAAAAACTCGTTGGTCTTCGTGGAACTCATCTCGGAACTTCCAGTGAAATCAGGTGATGTTATACCCGAGGAGTCACCTATCAAAGGAGACATGTTTTTTATCACGTCTTCAAACCCTTGGTATGGAGATATACTAGTCTATATCCAGACTTTGAAGTGCCCCACCTCTTCTTCTTGTGATGAGCATCACCGTATATGCCATCAGGCTAAGAACTATCTCATACTCGAAGACACTTTGTATCATCGAGGTGTAGATTGCATCCTTCATCGGTGTCTCAGTCATGAAGAAGCGAAAATCATGCTTAACTATTGCCACACCGAAGCATGTGGCAGTCATTTTTCTGGGTTGGAAACAACCCAAAAGATTCTACGAGCTGGTTACTTTTGGCCGACATTAATCAAAGATTGTGTTGAATCAGTCAAGAAATGCCACCCGTGTCAGGTCTTCTCTCAGAATATGAGGGCACAGCGCACTCCCATGTTTCCCGTCATCACAGTTGGTACCTTCACCAAGTGGGGGATTGATTATGCTACATGCAACCCCCCTTCAACAAGGGGGCACCATTATATCATCGTAGCAGTAGACTACTTTACAAAGTGGGTCGAGGCTATGCCAACGTTTAAAGATGATGGCGAGACAACAACTCTCTTTTTGTTTAACCAGATAATAGCAAGGTTCAACATCCCAAGAGAGATTGTCACTGACCATGGTAGTCACTTTCAGAATAAAATGATGTCCAAGGTAATGTCAAAACTTGGGTTGAGGCAAGAACATCCGTCACCCTACTACCCACAAGCGAACTGTCAGGTGGAAGCTGTGAATAATTCCCTTAAGACTATTTTACAGCGAATGATCAATTCGGCCAAGTCAAACTGACATTTGATGTTGTACTCCACGTTATGGGCCTACCGAACGTCTATTAAGACTACAACTGGTTTCTCACCTTTTCAACTCGTTTACGGGCTGGAAGCAGTCTTACCTATAGAGTGCCATATCCCATCTCTAAAATTGGCAGTACAGTTATTGCCAGACACTTCACAGCTTGAAGAGAATTTATTATATCTCGAGCAGCTCGATGAGCAGCGTCGTGATGTAGACTTGGCTAACGAGGCTCACAAACAAATAGTCGAGTGTCAGTATGATCGGTTCGTTCGTCCTCGTATTTTCTCTGAAGGCGACCTTTTCCTAGTCTATGACCAAGACAAGGATCCCCTGGGGGCAGGCAGGTTCAAACCCATGTGGTTCGAACCTTTCATCGTGAAGAAGGTTCTAAAGAAGGGCGCTTATCGACTGGTGGAATTTGAGGGAAATGCATTGGTAGAGCCTAGAAATGGGCTCTACCTCAAGAAGTATTACTCGTAGGTGGGTCACCTTGGGTGACTTCTTGTACATATGTATAGTTATTATACATTTTTAGTTTTTGTCTTTTTGGTTTTATGGACGTGTATTTTTTGATGTCATCTTTTTCACTATGGAATATGTCAAGTGAATCAGAGGTGTTCATTGGGTTCGTGGACGGATCTAGCTAGCACACTCGGAGGCTTGCTTCCACAGCTTGGGTGATTTTCACACCTTAGGGTTAGTTGTTGTCTTCAGGAGGTATCTATTTAGGTGACGCCACAAACAATGTTGTTGAATACAGCGCAGCATTAGATTTTCTTCGTGACTCTTTGTCGCATAGTATCTCTCACCTCTATGTGTACTTAGACACTCAGTTGGTTGTGTCCCAGTTAAATAGAGTTTACCGCATTTACGATCCTACTCTACACAGACGGTTCCTTAGGGTACGTCTCTTAGAACGAAGCTTTGATTACATTATGTATATCCATGCTCCTAGGAGATTGAATCAAACCAAAGATACTCTAGCTAATCATGTATTAGATTGGCATATTGCACACATGTAAGAAAAATCACACACACGCACATGTAAATACATTTGTGAAATAGATGTAATCCATAAGACGTAAAAAGACGTAAATATGCATATATATATCAAAAATATCAGAGTACATGGGTGGGTGCAAGCGCCTCAAAAATATGTCCAGTAAGAGTCACAGGGCTTATGCCCTCAAAAATATACAAAAGGTGCCCCCGACACGGGAGTAATCTAGCCTATCTAAGAGCAGGGCCTGTTGGCCTTGCCATAATGAACAACGACGTTTGTCAAACAACGGAAGAGTTGGACCCAGGTATGTGGTATCCCAACTACATGAGGTTGCATTGACGGTGGGAGATCCTCGATGAACACCATATGAGTGAGAGTGGTGAGGTTTCACTCCACCCGTCTCAATACTCTCTCAGCCTCTTTGGTTGGAGGCCCCCTGTTGTTGTTGGAGGCTCCCCTGCTGTTGTTGTTGGCCCGGCAGTTGCGGATGGTCCTGCCTCTGATCGAGGACATCGCCTAGTCCTCGAGAAGTATGTTGGACGCATTGGCCCCACATCTATACATAACAGATACATAGTTGTTAGATACTCTGGTACACATAAAAATGATATATATAAAAAGAAATAAAAATTAAATAACTTTGAAAAACAAGCTTACCTATCTCTCCTTGCTCTGCTCCGGGAGGTACAGGCATGTCAGAATCTCTAGAAAAGTTAATCCCAACATAGGGGTAGTCCTTTATAGTCAAAATCTGTCAAGACCACCAGTCAAAAAATGTATCATCGAAGGCCTCGATGGTCCTCCCTCTCCCCTATCGCAGAAACAACATCACCCATCTGCATAGCGTTGGGAGAGAGGCCTCATGCCCTCATCTCATCTCTCGAGGACTGAGACTGGGTACCCTCTCGAAGAAAAAGGAACATAAAATAGTCCCAAACCCGAATTTTCGGTGTTCCCGAATCCAACACTATGTTAGTTGTCTCTTCATGCAATCCAGCATGGTTGTACTCCAGTCGAAAATCCATGCATTTAAGCACTATACTGCACAATGCATGTGCGCCCGAGAGGCCTAATTCAAAGTCACGTATCCAGTAATCCACCTAATGAGTAGAACTATCACTTTTAGTGATAGGTTGTTGATCATGTGTATAGGCACCTGAGAACCTACTTTCTTAGTACCAGCCTTGCAATGGAGTCCAATCCACTCCTCAATGTTGTGAGTCTCGAGGGGAAAAGTACACAAGTTGACTAGATCCCCTCTCCTCAAGAGACCAGCCAAGAAGTAAATGTCTTCAGTTGTTGGAGTCAACGACTGCCCCTAGAGCATAAATTCCTCTGTGTTAGGATGCCAGTAATCTATCAAAGCATTCAACAACCTGGGTTGTGCCCTCATAAACAGACACTGGAAGAACTTTAACAACCCACATTATGATAAAACAGCGATGGCAACAGGGTCTTCTGAGACCAAAAAATCAATTTCCTCATGCTCCCTCTCTCTCCAATGAACATACATCCTGCAAAATGAAAAATTCATGGGGAGTTAACTCTTGCCTTTTTATTTTTCCACTTATTGGAGGGTGTACACAGGTTGTCTTGGCAACAATCGCATGTGTACGCAGGAAAATTATCTAATTCCCACGTGCACAAATGGGTTGTGCTTGGACAGCCCGCGTAAACGTAGGTTGACCCCTTTAAAGGTCAGCGCCCCCCCAAAAAACAAAAAGAAATGCAAAAAGGAAGAATGAAAGGCAGGAGGGACTAGTTTGTACTTACTTGGTCCAAGCGGAAGTTTGTTTCATCCACTAAAGCTCCCAGATTCAACTCCTTCGGCAAAGGGGTGTTTTCGGCTTTCTTATCAATTCTCAAATTACAATGGTGATAATGAGTTGTCAGCTTCTATATATAGACTTTTTGGCTCCTTTTTGTCATTTTTTCTAGCTTGAAAATCATTTAGTATGGTTCTTGAGTTTCTTTGGGGATGTTATGATATAGGTTACTTTGGGTATTTGGAATATTTTTGAGAGTTGGGTCATTTTTAAAAAGTCTTTTGGTAAAAAGTCGTTTTTCCAAATTTGTGCATGTAAGATAGGATTCCACCTCCACTTGTTGCACCTTGTTGTATTTTTCACTTTGCCATAGGATCGATCCCACCGAATTGCGACACAGAACCCTCACTTCTTCTCTAGAAGTGTCATAATTTAGTGGTAGAGCCTACCTTCACATGGCTTCCCTAGGTAGATCCTGGTTTCATTTTGGTGTCCATGCCATTGCTAATGATTATAGGCTCGAGATTCCCTTTTTAGTCATTCTTGATTACGAGTTTGAGCCTCACTTACATAATTCATTATCACTTTTGGCCTCACCCTCAGGACTCCCAATACAACGGGTCTTCTTTTAAGCCCTTTTTAGACCCTCTAAACATGAAAATATTTATGAGCGATTGTGTTTCCCTTCACACTTGCCAAACTAAAATTCGAAGACACGTCTGTCTAGCGGTAGTTTACCCCTTTTTTGGGCATGAGGGACTAAATTTACGAAAAAGGAACCCCACGGAGTCCATAGTTAAGCTCTTTTCAGACTCCCTAAAATTGAAAATATTTTTGAGTGACCTTGTTTCTTCACACTCGTTAAATTGGTCAAGAAGAACACCCCTTACGGAGCCCATAGTTAAGCTTTTTTTAAAATCCTTAAATATGAAAAAAATTGTCGAGTGATCTTGTCTTTGTCACACTCGTTAAAATGGTTTTGAATAGACGTCTTTTTGGTGCTATTTTACCCATTTTTTGAACCAACTAGACTACCTTCAAAAAACGTACCTCAGTGGAGTCTCCTTTTACGTTTTTTTAGACTCTCTAAAAATGAAAAACCGTCGAGGTTACCTTCTCCGGGCTCGTTAAAATTACATTGAAGGACGTTATCATTGTGTCTTATTAATCGTATTTTCATTCCTGTGTATTTGGCCTAATGTCGGCTCCATGTTGCTCTCAACTGAACCATCTGAAGCATGCCTTATACGCAAACCTTGTAGCACTTTGCCTCTGCGTCTTGACACCTTGACCCATGGCGGATTTTTCCTGAGTGTCCTTTTCGTGCATATGTCCCCTTTCTCTGAGCATCAATGTGTTCCTTGCGCTTGGAACTAGTATGTCTGCGACACTCGTTTCCTCCTTTGTAACGTAGCATTCTTTTATTCTTTTTCAAGCTTTCCAAAATTATTGAAAAATACAAAAAAAATCTAATATACCCCAAAAAGAGGAAGAGAAAAGTATTTTCTTTTTGTTGAAAGCACAATAAGTCGCCTTGGACAAAGCACATCCTTTTGTTTGTTCGTCAAGCTCTAGGATTCAATAGGACCTTAGGAAGTTGTTCTTGCTACATAGAGTTGTGTCCTCCACCATTTGGTTACCCTTCCAAACATATGGAGAGTTCACATTGCCTCCTACATCATGAACTTATGTTAATTCCATGTTGCCTGAGTCTCATCTTTTGTCGTGCTTTCGTCTAAGGTAATTTTTACTAAAACTTGAGTCGGCCCTTCTGCAGTTTGTCTCTTGTCCTCATGCCTGGCCACCCTGAAAGTCCAATCACGTCCTTACTCAAAATCAATGAAGTTTTATGCCTGATCACCGAGATCCTCTTGTCTGTTCCCAAAGAGCCATCGAAGACCTCTGGGTAGTGAAGTCGTACACCGATATTAGACTCCTACCCTAGTTTTGAAGATTTTGAATTTGTTACTCGAGCTCTAAAGACCTCATCTCCAGCCATCAGCCATCATTGGCTTCTTGAAAATGGATACTATACATGTATATCTTTTTATTTTGAGATGTAGATCTGTTGTGTACTGCTCGCGACTAAACTTTATATAGTTATATGACATGTATCTACAGTGTATTTGATTGGCAACAATGATTTTATTTCATCTCGAGCATGGGTATGCCCGCCTTGGTGAGACAAATTGTTATTTTGCAGATGGCACCTCCTAAACTCTAGTCCCTAGGCTCACTCGCTTCGTACATTGGTGAATATTTGTAATGTATTTCGGCCATCAAATGCTCTTCTGACCTCACACATTAGGGGGCATCTATTATAACCCTAAATTGCACCAGACATGTAAACCTGGCATGAGGCCATCTTCCTTGCTATCTTTGCCAAGACATCACTGAACAACTCTTCTAAAAACCATTGTTTTGAATGTGTACGCTCCCTACACCACTACTTCCCATGTACATACACTTTTTGCATCACTACAGCTCATGTACACTCACAAAAAATAGCAAAAAATGAAAATTGAAAAGGGATACGAGTTTCCGGGCTGTTACTTAATCAATTGACCGCCCATAGCCATTCGCCCCAACCGTTACTATCTCTTATGGCCTATAAAAGAAGGTGTTGGGTCCCCATTCCAAGGAGAAGCACGAGAGCATAGAAACTCTGCCCATGTCAATATTTCCCCTTTGCCCCAATATTTTCCAACCACATTGTGAGTTTGAGCCAGAATTCATTCTTCCTCCTTTGCAAATCCTTGCCATTTCCCTAGAGAGAACTGAAGAGGAGAAGAATAAATGGGAGTAGTTGGTGCATGGTGAAGAGGAGCCCAGGACCGAGTTCGAGGAGCAGTGTCAGTCTCATGTTGTAAGCAAATTTTGTGAGATTAATATAAAGAAGTACTTTTTCTGTCTCGCCAATTGATGTCTTCAATCTTCGTGATTTGTTTACATTTCTTGGTTATGATGTCTAACCCACTAATCCATATGTAGAATGCATTCTTGTAGTTTCTTTTTTGTCTTTTGGTGAATGCAGGTCAGCCTTGGGAGGAGACTCGCAGTCGGGAAACAACCGAGTTCAAAGGGATTGACACCGAATGTGGAGTTCAAGGTATGCCTATCGGATCCCTTTAATTTGTCTTTTATGTGTGATTGTGGGGTAATGACGGGATAGTTGATAAAAAGTAGGATACTTTAGAAGGTTAGCTTTGCCTACACTTTAACCCTGGTGTAGTCCGTAGAGGGTTTTTCCCGCTATAGCATAGATATATAAAGCAATTGAGAGATTTGGCTAATTTATAGTGAATTAAATTATCAGTACTACCAGAATCAATTAGGACTATTACCTTTTTTCTTTTTAATATATCCTTCAATATTGAGGGTTTGAGGAGAGTTAATTCTAGCCAATGCATTACACGATATCATGGGATTCAAATATTTAGAAGAAATATCTTCTTTGTTTTCATCTTGAGATGGTTCTTGTTCTTTTTCTTCTTCCACTTCAAAATCTATGTATAATAATTTCTTCTCACCACACTTATGTCCCTTACTGTACTTGTTGTCGCAATTAAAGTATAAACCTTTTGATTTTATTTCCTCCAATTGTTGAGGTGTCAACCTTGTAGGTTGAGGTGTTTTAGAAGAAGGAACATTATTCTCTCGATAGATGTTAGGAGTGGTCCTTCTAGTATCCATAGCCATATTTTTACTTTCAACATTTCTCACCACCCTGGATGCTTTCTCCAATGATTTGGGTTCCCAAAGGAGAACCTCATGTTGAATGTTATCCTTTAAAGTTCCTATGAATACATCAATCAAGTGCTCATCTGGAATATATGTTAACTTATATTCAATCTTTGGAAGTTATTAATGTGCTCTACAACTGAACCTTTGTGCATGAGATTTATCAATTGGCTAAAGAAGGTATTTCTCTTTGTATCCTCATAGTGTGCTATCATTTCTTTCGTGAAAAATGTCCAAGTGACAAGTGATTTTCGAGAACAAAGCCATCGATACCACACAAATTGATTGGGTTCTAAATATAATGAAGCAATTTGTACCTTTTGTGTATGTGGCACATCATGTAGATCAAAGAATTGCTCCATCTGAAGTACCCATGTGATTGTATCCTTTCCATCAAAATTCCTCATATCATTCTTAGGAAAGTGGTTGGTATTCAACCCAAAGTTGGATTTTCTCCAATCTTGATTCATCTTCCTTGTGTCCTCATCATGAATTTCATGGGATACATTTTCACTTTCAGGTGGCCTCTCTATTAGGAAATTTTTCAATCCTTCCATGATCTCCCTTTTTAAACCATCCATCTTAGTATCAATTATTGCCTCCAACTTAGCTTCAGTTGTATTCATCATCCCTTGTAGTTCATATTTTTTTACTGTCTTCTTTTTTAAATAATTTATTTCCCTGCACATTTCTTCACCTTCATCAAGATTCTAAGTGTCTGGAGGCTTATTTGGTGTAGTAGTTCCCTTTTTTGGTGGCATGTTGGCCAAGTTTCACTTTTAAAACTTGATTTCGAGGTGGTTCTTCTAGACGATCTTTCTTCTATTGTATATCCAAAGTTTCGGCCCTAATAGGTATTAAAAATTATTTTTTTAGTTCTCTGATATGTCTTCTCTACAATTCCACAGGTCTGATCAAAATGGGATGTGCCAAGTGGAATTTATGGTAACTTCCCCACACCTTGCTGATTTTTTTCCCTTTCAAGAGAGTGTACTTGTAAAGCGTTCCAAGAGCACAATATATGATATTTGATTCTAAAAATTGTACCAGAAATACTAAAGATTGTCCACTATCCAATGCAACTAGTCTCACTTAATTTGGATACTAACTGAATAATGTATCACGTTTTTACCTAGAACACATGTTTGATACTAGTTAATATGACTAGTCAAATACCCTATCTTACACAGGGTGTATCTACAAAAGTAGGATGACCCAGAAGTTGAAATTTTTATCAAAGCTAGCTTGGTAATTTGTATGAATATCCTATTGGTTTTAGGGTCTAAAACATTACAGAAAAATTTTATAGTGAAAATTCCTAGATGAATAAATTCAGGATGATTCGAGAACCCCATCTTACACAGGCTATATCTATGAAATTATAAGGCCTCAAGAGATGAAAGTTTAACCCTATGTACCTTGATCCATCTGATAAATATCCTCCAATGGGGTTATTTTTGTAACGTCGTAGAAAAAAAATTATAGTAAAAATTACAAGGTGTCTCGGATGCAGCAGCAAAACCCCAAGACCTTGAGATTTGATACCAAATTTTAAGAACCAAATATCAAAATAGAATAAAAAAACCTCAAAATAAGTACTCAACACCTTGAAAAAGAGATAATTTTAGATAATAAGCCTCTTTGAGGGGGAAACCTCCTTATACACCACATAAATTTCCAAATACAAGATGATTCGAAATGAAAAGGTCTCCTTTGTGTATATATATAGGATACTAGGAGGTACAATTACAAATAATGGACCCAAGTCCACATAAATAAAATAACATTACTAATGTAATATGCCCCAATTAAGGGTAATGTGCCACTATTTAGGGCTTAACAAAATGGCATGACGAACATTATCCATCTAGAGTAGTCTCACTTACAAATTCATGGATCTTCATTACAATATTCCACGATCAATCCTTGGGTTCCTTAACCACACATATAGGATGACCCAACCACTTAACCATTTGGACTTCAAAAATCATCTTCCCGTGAGGGATTTCACCATAAGGGGACCAATTAAGATTTTATCCATTTGGTACCTCCTATTAGTGATGACAAGACAATAATGACCAACCTTTACATTATCATGTCTATACATCAATCCATGACAATACATCACTATGACACCACTTGACATCTTTGACATTAATTACATCTATGAAAACATAGGCCATCAATGATACTATGACAAGACATCAACTCTTTGAAATCAATCATTTGACATAAATGGAAACATAATGCAACATCATGTCCTCTGCACGTATCTTTGTTGCACCTCAATCCTTATTCTTATGCACAATTCCTTCCTATTTGTACATCTCTGTGACATTTTTTGGCTTTATCTCTTTACTCTTTTATCCTTATGCATCACTTCAACCTTCAAATTATTTTATTGATTTATTCTTCTTCTTATTCGTCTTCTTTCTATAATACATTATAATACAAGTACTATGGTACACATACTACTCGTTTAGACTAGTGCGTGGAAGTACATGTGTCCCTATATAGTTTCAGTCAACTACCATTAACTATTCCTTCCACAACTTCTTGATTCAATTTCTCCAACTAAACAACACCTGTATCTGTCACAAACCTGAACACATATGGACCCAACCAATGCATATGAAACTTTATAGGGTGTTGTAAAAACTTGATGTTGTAAATTAAAACTAACTCTCCCTTCTGGAACTTCTTTTATTTAATGTGCATGTCATTCCATGCTTTCTCACGCACTTGCTTATGGAAACCTGTGACAAACCAGTCCTCTTCCATCTCTACTAGCTCTGACAGACTCTTCTCCACTACGCCATAATCTATAAGCTATATCAGCGCGACAATGCATAGGCTCGGTACTATGAATTCCATAGGCATAACTGCTTCCTGGCCATACACTAGTATGAATGGGGTATGTCCTATCAACTTCTTACTTTTAGTCCTATAATCTCATAGCACTGCAGGAATCCATGAGTCCCATTCATCTTGAATTACATTACACACCTTCGTTAGTTCATGTTCTAGTATCTTCATGAATGCTTCCACTATTCCATTTGCCTGAGGGTGATATGGTGTGCTCTTCTGATGATGAATCTGAAACTCCTCTGTCAATGTTGCAATTTTCCTATTCAAAAAATGAGTTCCCTTATCACTCATAAGAATTCTTGGGCATTTTAATCTTGTCACCACATTTTCAAACAAAAACTGCAAAACCATCTATGTGCTACAATCTCTGACTGGTTCCACTTCAGCCCATTTGGTCAAATAATTTTCCGCAATAATGATGTGTTTGGATCCTGACCTCTTTGTTGGTGGATTAATCAGTCCGACAAAATCAATGGACCATTTATCAAAAGCTTGTAATGTCACTTGTGGTACTAATGACATCTCATCTCTCCTGGAAGGCTTCCCAATTCTTTGGCAAACATCACAAGTATTACAAAATTCCTTCACATCCTTATGAAGGGTAGGCCACCACAATATTGCATGAAAAATATTTTGAGCTATTGCTTTTCCTACATAGTTTCCTCCTACAACCCCTTCATGTTCCTCTGACAATATCATATGTCTTTCATGTTCTAATACACATCGTCACAAAATACCATCTGCACCTAACTTGTACAAATTTCCTGCTATAAGTTGATAGTCTGTGGCCTTCACTACTAATTGTTTCGTCTATGCAACTGTAAACTCACGTGGGGTTACTCATGTACTCAAGAACTGAACTATGTCTAAAAAATAGTAATCAACCATTTGTATTGTAAATAATTGCATGTTTGGTAAGTTTTCATCCAAGTTTCATGCGTCTTCTCCTGATAGTATGCGTGATAAGTGATCAAGGTATGAATTAAATTTCCCTAGTTTCACCATTACCTCAAAGTTATATTCCTAAAACAATAGTATCCATATTCATATTCTCCCCCTAAAATTGGCTTACTGACCAAATATCTTAGCATAGAATGGTTTGTGTACATCAAAGTGTGATCCCAGCAAGGAATGTATAAACTTATGCAATGCATACACCATTGGTAATCCTTCACGTTCTGTAGTAGTATAGTTTTGTTTTGTATTTGAAAACTTCTTTCTTGCAAATGTAATGGGATGATCTATATATCATTCTCCCGAATGAGGTAACATTGTTCCTAAAGCTATGGATGATGCATCCACATCAACATGAAACTCCTTCCTCCAATCTGGAAATATCAAAATCGACGTAGTGACCAATTTATGCTTCAAAGTATCTAAACCTTCTTGACATTCCTCGCTCCATTGAAACTTGTTCTCCTTCTTTAGTAATTTTTCCATCAGAGTTGTTGCATATCCTCCCATGAACTTCTTGTAGTACTCTGTATTCCCCAACGTTGCTCGTAATGTTCACACTAAAGTAGGTGGTGGTAAGTCAACAATCACAACAATCTTCGCAGGATCCACCAATAGTCCTTGCTTACACACTACATGGCCCAATAAGATACCAAACGACACACAGAAAATGCACTTCTTTAAATTCAAAGATATTTGAAACTACCTATGCCTATCCAACATCAAGTGTGAAATCTCAATATGATCTTTCAATGGGATAAACACTATCCAATCATCTAAGTATACTTCTAAGAACTTATGGATGAATTCTTTAAATGTTGCTACAACCACTCTAGAGAATATTGTTGGTGCATTCTTCAATCCAAAAGGAATCATTATGTACTAGTAACATCCCCATTCTATCAAAAACTTAGTCTTATATCTATCTTCCTCCACAATATTGATCAAATGATACCCTGAAAATCCATTCGTGAATGAATAAGCTTCATGCCCTCCTACATTCTCCAACACTTCATCTGTAAACTGTGTAGGAAATGGATCATGTAAGCAATAATCATTTAATTTCCTCATATCTACACAAATTATGATCCTTTGTGTCTTCTTATCCTGAACCACCATTGGACTAATCCACTCTGATTCTATGACAAGTTCAATAATTCTAGCTTCAACATCTTGTCTATCTCCGCTTTCACCTTTTTCTTGTATATTGGATTCAATCTGTATGGCCTCTACTTCACTGGCCTAGCATATATCTTCAAGGGGATCTTCATCTCTCCTAAATCCACAAAAATCCTTTTCATATTTGAAAAATTAGTCGGAAATAGGTCATGATACTCGTGCAGTAAATCAGCTATCTTCTCTACAATTTCACCATGCCAATAGTCTCCTATGTTCACAAATTTGGGCTTATCTTATGTACCGATATTTACTATGCACGTTATCAATGGATTTTCATATACGACTGATTCAAGTTGTGGTCCTTCTACTGCATTCTCTCCTTCAGTTAATGGTATTTTCACATTTATGGGATCTTCGTCTCCTCTTGGTCTTCGTCAACAACATTATAACATTGCAAAAATTCTCCAACTGTCACAAAATATCTATGTGCGCTATATACATGTACTAGTTTTATTGAGTCTTTTGATGAAAAAATATTGTTCTTGATGACCTGCAAAGATGATTCAATTAAAGGAACAGCATCTTCAAAACTAAAATTTTCCTTAAAATTTTGAATCAATTCTTCCCAATCTACAGTTTCTTTGCACACTTCCAGTTCCAAGTACCAATTCTTCGGGATTGTGTCCAAGGTGTGTACAAACAAGTGTGTCCATTATTTCCTAGGTATTTTAATCCATGTCACAATACACTGTGTAACATTCTCCAATGAATATTTAAATCATGTATACTTCTGCAAAGTATATCCATTCTTTGTCTCGAATCTGACTTGTAATAGCCTTTTGCACTGTTGCCAATCTCTTATTCCATCTTTATGCACATCCCACCGTCTTGTTGGGGTCTCTTTCAACGTGATGTCTAACGCTAATAATCTTTGTTGATCTCAAATTTTCAATTCAAATTCTCTTATAAAAGAAGCTACATCGGTTAGTCTGTCATACCTTGGAGGATCACATACCTCATTTCCAATCCATCGAAACGTGTGGGTAATACGAGCACATTTCCTTGTGGACACTTCATGCAATCTCTGCTGCCAATTCTCCAAATATTATTATGAATATGATGTGCATGAACTAATACTTCTCGATCTAAGTACACCATCAGCTATAGGATTCACATAATTGTCCATTCGCGTGGTCATATTATACAGGTTGTCGAGATCTTTTCCCTTCATTGGTTCTACATATCTTCTTCCTTTAGTAGGATCCAACGACACAATAACCTTCAAGTCTTCCACTTCAAATATCATTTATCTCTTCTTCAAATCAATGATAGTCTAGTTTTCAAAGACCCAATCAAATCCAAGTAGTGTTGAGTAGGGGGTGCTTCCATCTACTATCTCGATCACTTCAAAATAGGCCAAGCTACGCACTCCATCAATATTAACACTTACCCTTCTCAGTGTTCCAATTGGAATAATCTTATGTTGATTTGCTAACCTCAACTGAATGGGCGATCAGATCAACTTTGTCTTTCCCATCATTTCCCGGGTGTGCTTCAGGATGACATTCACATCAGAGCCTAGATCCAAAATAATATTGTCCATGTCGTAGTTTCCTATACGTGCATTGAGTCGAAACTCACTATTTGTTATCTTATTTTGATGCACTTGGTTAACTTCTCAGTGTGCGATAGGTATCTCTTTATCTTGGGTGAAATGGTCGATCATTCCACGTAGCATACTCAAAGTAGACTCATCCTTCATTAGCTCTAAATAAATTTTTAGAAAACTATTCAAAGTGCTTACCTTGTCAACTTTCCTTTTTGAATGGTCATAGGCTGGTGGCATATCATACACCGATGGTCTGTCATACAAAGTTGGTGCGGTCAAAGTCAAGGCTATCCATTCTTCCCCTATCACTTCCTCCTTTCTTGCATATACATCTCTTTCTCCTTTCTAGGGTCAAACAACAGTTGAGGTCTACTGCTTTCCTGACCCATTGGTGGATCCTATTTCCTTGATATTTTGCATCAGCTCCAATTTTGTTTCCTCTGCGCATAACCACTGTTATATTTGGTTTTTCATCATGTGACTTTGTTGTTATCATCTGTATGTTTGGGTTCCTCTTTTGTTTCCACTTCACGATCAAGGATGGGAAACCCTTCGTCACGTCGTCTAGCTGTCTGCAATATGTACATGTCGTGTAGGGATTCGAGCAATCTCGCGCCAAATGTTCAGGACGATTACAGTTATAACATATAATTGGTCCTCTTCCTCTATAGAATCCTCCTCTTTTGTGACCATTGAACTCTCCTCTTCCTCCTTGATTATAACCTCTTGGAGTATTATACTGTGGATCTCCTCCCTCAGATACTTCTCCTTGGACTCTGTATGTGTTTTATGTGCACTCTCTCATAAGATCAAATGCATGGAAATCCTTCTCTTCATGTTTGATAGACTTGCAAAAGTTACAAAAGAGGTTTCTCGCAGTACTCTGGTACTTTTGCATCAACGAGAAAGAAGTAGGCTGATGACCCATCATTTTTTAAATCTCACACCATAGCCCTAATGTATTTGAATCTCCTGTATTCAAATATTGTTGAAAATTTGGACACTCATTCTTATGATGACATTTTGTTATACATGTGACACGTAATACTTCCTCACAGTTTTCTTTTCCTTTCACAAGTTCTCACAACTGAATAGTCAGCACTGCTAACTGTCACTACACTTGAGCCATCCCTATTCCATTTTCTCCTACTGGGGATGCTTCCAATTTCATAGCAATTTCTAGGGATTTTGACTACGACACAATCTTTTGTTGCATCAAAGGGTAGCATATATGCGACAACAATCCTGCAATAAACCACTCTTTGTGTTGTTCATATGGAATTTGGAATGTCAATCGATCCTTCAGTATATTAAATCTTTGATCATATTCCCACATTGACTCATTCACTATATGCTTTATCTTCTTCATCTTTGTGATGCACTGCGACTCGGACTTAAGTTTCTAAAATTCTTTCAATAGAGTTTGTCTTACCTCTGTCAATGTTCTAGTCTATACCATAGGTGTAGTATTACGGTATTTCATGTACCATAATAATGCGTGATATCCGAATGTCATTTCCAATTGTTCAATATTTTCATCATCATATTGAACTTTCTTCACAATCTATATTGTCTCACAAAAGAACAAATGTTGTTCTATATCCTCTATCCCCACTCCATGGAAGACAGACATCCTTAAAGTAGGATCTACCCCTATCATTGTGTTATGCATGGTATTATTTCCTGATAACACTAATTGATTATGAATCAACATACTACTTCCACTACTCTGACTACTTTTACTATTATCTTTACTTCCTTCACTAAATAAAATTGATAAATCTTATGATCTTACCTCAGTTCTCGGTGATGCACATGGGGTCGTGGGTTTGACACAAATTCTAATCTGAGTGGGATCTTCTTCTATTGGATTGAGCTGACAGATATTTTCTTTAGTTCACATAATCCCTTTGATCTAGAGTATTACACCAGTGTCTCTTTCCTCGATCTCACTATGTTTCCCCTCTCTCTCAGCCACAGTCCTCTTCTTATTCAATCTAAATCTCTTACCACTGCGCAATACTCTAATATCTTCGTTCATCACACACACTTATTCTCTCAGCATCCTCATCCCATATGTTCCTCATTCCTTCTTGTCATCCCTCTTTACACTCAGACCATCCCCTAGTCATCCCCCAGTCCCCCTATGTGTGCAAAGACGCTTAGATACTAGGGCAATCCGATTCCATTTTCATAACTCCTTTATCACACAATAAAATATTAATCCAAGTAGATAGTGACTTCATGTATCTTCCACGTGGTCCCTTAAAAAAAACCCTTTCAACAACATTATACGACTTAGTACAATCAATGAAAAATTCAGTAATATAACCTCCCAACACACTATTCAGCCAGTAATTTATTGCACATGATACTTGATTACTTACAGTATTGACCTGTTGAATTAACTCAGGAGTCCAATTTCTCAGGACAAGAATGTGAAATATTTTGATCTGTTCAAATAATCTTTGGATCCACTAAGCTAAAATATTCAAAAAATCAGCAAAGAAACTTTCATGCAAATATGTAAACACATACCCTTGTAGCCATTTCTCTGCACTGGTTTTTGGGTTCTTATTTTGATCTACAACAAACTCAATCTCCTTTGTGTCCAACCATTTTCCAATCTCCTCCTTAGTAGGTCTCCACATGCCCCTCTATCGCAGATCCCGGTCCCGGCAACAGAACCATTTGTTGGCGCACAATGGGAAGACTCAGGGTTCAACATTAAATCACCAACAAAACCCTAAAGATATCGATCCTTTCAGCATCACCTACAAGCAGGTGAAGTATCAACTAAGGTACCTATGGGCACTGTAGGAACCAGGCTTCCGCAGTCATAAAGGGATTGGAGACCTTTCTAACATTCATTCTGAATTCAACATGCAATATACCCTGTGCACGAAATCATAACAGCATAATAATGTATGACAAATTCATCTTAGTCATTCAACATGTGCGTGGAACCATCAAATACATATTCATATCAACTCATAAGAATCTATTATATATGCGCAATAAACATATTAAACCAACACATCCTGATAGCAAACACATCAGAACACAGGAATTTAATATGTTTCACCCCAACTAGGCTACATCCACAATGAATGGCTTCTTATATTATTCATTCACATTCAATCCTCACAATAAATGCACACTGCGCTCAAATAAGATACATTAGTTCTACCCAAAATTCCCTAGTTGTTCATGCATACAGTGCACACTTAGTTCATTCGATCTCACTTTCATCTCTGACTCCAATCACTCGCTATTGGATGAACTCATTCTAGCCAAAAACCATACATATTTATACATTGATATTAGGGCTTAGCTCGTTACAAAATGGACCAAAATGTCTAACTATTTCTAACTAATTTTCGTCTATTGTGTGCGTTGAATCCTGAAAATGTATTAACCTCCTTCCTTTCCTCTGCATGCACTGCTTCTTAGATGACTTGTTGCGCGGTTTTCTCCTCTGCGATTCCCAAAACTTGTCCAAAAATAACCTGCTACAACATCCATCAAACTTGTTCTAGCCATAAAAAACAAAAAATCCTCTTGAATTAATGATTTTGCATGATGGCAGTTCCATCATCAACCAAATTCACTCACAAAGTAAGGGATGGGGTGGTCTATCCATGAGGTTCGTACTACCCCCCATACCTTGTATGATTGGTAACATCAAGGGGCTCATGCATGCATGCATGAAAGTTCCACATAGGCCCCTATCATACTACCAACACAAGCACCCCATCCAAGGAAGGGGAAATTATATTATCTCTAATCCCATAGTTATTTAAATAATAATCAACCTAATGGAATATATGACACATGGTGGAGTTAAGTCAATAGGCTCATGCAAACCCAAGTGGTGGTCCATTCCCATGCATAGTGGGTATGCATTAATCACCATACGTCCACATACATAGGATGAGGGGAGTAAGGTAAAATGCTTTCATTGTTTGAAATGGAAAATGAAGTTGGGATATCTCCACATTGACTGAATTTGGCATTGTTATGATTTAAATATTTGGTAATGAATTTTGGAAGTCATCCCAATCATAGTTCCAGTCAAGAAATTGGTTGGTTATATAATGTGTATCACAATCTGGTGGTTCCCTCTTGAATATGGAATACGACAAAATATTGTCTCATGGAATCTTGTTCTAGTTTAGCTCTAGTGCTTGAATTCATGAATTTGGATATGGAGGAGCATATGCATCTGGGTTGGTGTGATATATGTGAAATGTTGGGATTAAGACAAATTATTAGGCACCACGAAAGTTTGATTTTGACCAATCACTTTTCAATTGTTAATTGCACCAATCAATTCCATGATGAGGAAGTAACCTTGAATCAAGGGGATGTAGAGGTCTTGGAAATGATGGTTCAACGAAGGAGAAAAACAATAAATTTGGAGTTGGAAAGCAAAATATTACACCATATGGTGATTGGTTTGGCACAAAGAACATAGTGTAGGATATTAATTGGCTCAGCACCAAAGGAGGCCTTGGAAGAATACTCAATATAGTAGGCTCCATGTGATGAGGAGATGGAACCAATGAAGCAAGATAAAAATCCTCCATAGGAGGAATAGAAGGAGGAACATATTAATCATGTCTATGTTTAAATCCAAGTTTTTTAAGTTTTACAAAAATAGTATTGATTCTAGGGTAGTTCAATAGGGAATATACCGATAGAATCAATAATTTCCCTCAGAAAAAAGACAAAAAAACAATTCTTTTTTTTAATATTGTGAAATTTTGTAATATTTTGTCTTTAGTGGCATCAATACAACAATACATTTTGTATTACTAAGCTACACAGTTAAGTTACAACATCCTTTTAATACAAAATTAACCATTTTATTGTGTGTGTGTGATTTGTCTTTGAGTGGGTATGGAAGCCACAAATCCCTCTCTCGTTTTTTTAGTAGGTTCATCCATGATTTTTTCATAACTCTTTTCGATTCATTGCATCATGGTAGGGATTGGGTTGGAGCTTCAAAAGGCAGAGCCATGATGCAAAATGTTAGTGGATAAAATGGGAGTGGTGAAGCTATGAGACATTGTTGGCCTACCTCACTTCCAAGTTTTGTTTTTTTGGTTTGTTTTCAATTATTTCGTTTGTTTTTTTGGTTTGTTTTCAATTATTTTGTTCTTTATTATACACTAGTAATCTTTTGGTCTATTTCTCAATTCAACCTTGATAGGCCAACCCCCCTCACCTTAGTTGAGAAGGATCCATCCATGTATTTTGATGGGTTCAACTCCATACCCATCTTACCTTTCCTTCTAGGTGATCTATGTTCAGTTTGAGAAGCATTTTTTCTTATTTCAATGGACTATCATTGTCTCCCCAAGTTGCTTTCCCTTTTATTATATTGTCACATATCTTGGTGCCAAGATGATGACACTTAAATATGAGCCTCAAATTGAATCTAGCAAGAAAGGGTCCAAGAGGGGAAGGAGAAAAGGTGGTCATCGTTTCATAAAAAAAAACCCAAAATTTACCCTAGCCCGAGCCAATGCCATGAATATTGTTTCCAATTACTCGCAACACTTCTTCAAACACTTTGAGGATGAGGTCAATTGTTTAGAAAACCTAGTCAAGAATAAAAGATGCAAAATGCTTATGAGTAGGTTGAGGCCAAATTTCTTAGAATGGGACCCTGATACATGTTTCTTCCATAATAGAGACACCAAAGTATTTAGGTTGATGGAAATCTATTGGCTCAATAAATACTTCTTTGCCCAAGTAGTGGAAGAAATGGGACAACAATGCCATGAAACTCTTTATAAATTGAACCTAGTGGAAAAAAATTATGAGGTTGTTTTCAAAGAAGTCTATGACATATATATTATTGTTACAACTCTAAAGGATGGTAAGCAAGTCCCAGCTAAAGCAATAGAACCTTATAAAGATGGAAAATTTCAGGAATCTGAAGGTACCCCCTCCAACCCTGTCCTTCTTGATGAATATATAGAGGATCGGGATAAGCACCATCAAAAATAGAAGTCGTCATGTGGGTTCTTGGGTGGTTAGAACCACCTATCATCTCATGTTATCTTTACAGAATTACACTGTGTGCCTTATTTTGGTTTTGTTTATAAAGTTAAGCACTTATCATGATGAATATAGAAGTTGTCTAGATAAAGTTACCTCTAGGTTTTTAAATTTTGGTAACTCTACGTTGCATACTCTCAGAAAAACATTGTTATTTTACCACATTCTAGTCTTGGTTTCCCTTGAGGCAAGGCACAATATATATATATATATATATATATATATATATATATATATATATATATATATATACATACATGAAATAGTCATACTCTTGAGCAATTTATACTATTGTAATTGAGTTGTGCTTGATATCCTCTAGGTTTGTCACTATGTTGTCAATGTCATAAATTTATCTACAAACTGCTTCAAACTTTTTATCCATTAGATCTAGTTTGTGGAGAATTGCTTGTTGTTTTTTACCCCTCTCCTCCACAACCTATGCTATGAAAGATTTTTTTAGCCAATAAAGAATCTTGGTGTCTCTAGAGTGAGAGAACCCTATTTCTAGAATGTGGTCCCTAAAATATAGCTCAACGTGTTCGTTGGTCATTTTCCTCTATTTATGCCTAACTAAATCCTCAATGTAGGCAACCTCCTCCTTGAAAACAATGGGAAAGTGATACTAATAATTGGATGTTTCCTTCGTGTCATTAATTTGGGTTTGAGTGATACTAAGGGGGATCTTCTAGTGCAATGGTTCCCCTCTCCTAGTTTGTGGAGAATTGCTTACTCACAAACTTACTCGCATATAGTAAAAGAGATACAAACATTCAATCACATAACACAGGTTTTACCATGGTTCACCCCCTCCTGGGCTACAACCACAAAGATCTAGCTCTCGAGCTCTTTTATTATGGTAGTTCCAAAGCTACAGTGTCATGCGCTTTATAACTCATCCTCAGTCGGGTCGAGATCTATGATGAGGTGGACTAGGTCACACCAGGCTCCTCAGCCTGTGATCTAACCCTCAATATCTACCCTTCTAACTCCCTACAACTCAACAACTACAAGAATGGATCACATTACAATAGTGTTATAGACTAGTTACTTCTTCTCATGCAAGTAACACTCCATGAAAAACAGAAACCCCCTAGACCTCCTAGGTGTCTATTTATATGTATTTTTGTCTCATCAGTCATTACAATGTATTACAAAAACCCTAACCCTACCATCGTTAGGTCTTCCATGCATGCGTGCATGCTGCTTTTCCTTCCAGCTGTCACTTTCCTCTTACATGCATTTCTTCCCAAAATAGCCTTTCTTTCTAATTCGGCCTGCTTCCAACAGGCCCCCAACACTAACATGTGGCTCATCCCGAGCCACCTAACCCTTGTGTTCTTCATCGATCTCTCTGGAGATTGCTTGGAACTTATTTGTGAGCTTCATTGCTTGAGTTTGGGCCTGCGCAGTATTTTCCTTAAGTGCGTCCAATACCTGCACTGAAATCACGTCATTGACCATCCTTGCACACTCTGCCTGGGTTTGTGCCATATTTTGTTTGGCTTCCTCCACCTGTGCAATGACCTCTGCTACTCGCTCCTGTAGTGGTTCCATTTGTGCCTGGCGCTCCTTTTTCTGTGTCTTCACAGCTATGAGTTATTCTTGTAGTTTCTTCATATCCTACACTCCTTTAATGTGCTCTGTGATCAGCATTGTCTTCTGCCTTTTCTTGAGGTCCTAGATAGTTTCTCTTATCCTTTCTCCTTCATGTTCCCACTGCTAGACTTGTTCATCATCTTCCATCTTCATCCATAGTTGTGATGCTTTCTCGAACAATTTGGTCGCCGCGTGGACTTGTCGCTCTATCTCCTTTATATGTGATGTTTCCTCCTGCTTCCTTCTCTCCTTCACCTCTAGTGGAGTGGTAGGTGTGAGCTACTCCCGGAGGTTCTCGATATCCTTTTGGTATTGATCGATTTTCTGCACATTCTGATCAATATTCTCTATCACCGTGAGTTCGGTCATTTGCGTGTTCTTTGGAATTTTCTCATAGGCTATGGCCAATTTATGTTCCAGTGCATTCACGCGATCCTTCTCATCTTTGGTCTTGAGATTAGCCTGCTCGAGTACCAATTCCAGCATGTCTCGATTATCCTTTGTCTATTGCAATTCGGTTGCATCTGTACATGCGTGAGACTGTACCTCCTATGTAACGTTGACTTGTAGTTTATACAAGGCCTCGGTTGGTATCTGCGTCAATACCAACTGTATTTGAGCCAAGTCCTTTAGGGGTTTCTGCCCCAGGATTTCATCCATGCGTAGCATGCTGGGTGTGACGTGAAATGTCGAGATCGCCTGTGTTGTCATTTGTATCATGTCCTGCTCACTTGATCCAGCTTCACCCTTTGTCTGTGATGCTAATGGGACCATTTCTACATTGTTGTCAGCTTCCTGCGCTTCTCTGAGCTGCCTGAGGAGTTGTTGCATGTGTCCCAGCTCTTCCTCAATTCTGTCCCTTTGGTGCACAACATTATCGAAGTCCTCGACTGTGCGATCTTGGATCATTTGGGCGACCATGTCTGCATCATCCTCGGTGATCGGGGTGTTTTGTGTGCCTTCGCCTTCTTGTGCGCACCTCCTGTCTGGATGGTTGGCCTCTTAGTCTAGCCTTTCTCTTGTGGAGTAGCACTTGATGTAGTTTCCTAGGTTGCCTCATCATGTTTTTGTTGGACCTGGGGAACCTGTGTGTTGTGCTTATTCCCTATCTAGGAGCCTATCTTGGATGTTCCCCCTTTTTTGTGTGTGCCTTGTTCTAACCTATCCTTGGTTTCTTGGGCACCATTACCTCCTCGTCATGTGTTTGTTCCTGTCTTGCCTCCTCCTCCTCTGTCTATGCGGGTATTTCTCGAATGAGGACTAGAATCCTCCAGTCATCTTCCCAATCCTTAATGGCCATCTCTCTGTCTACCTCCTTGATGCAGTAGCACAATTGTAGCCATTGATTGTTGAGATCTTTTCATTCTTGGATCCACATCGCATGTCTAGTGGCTTTGAAATTGGATATGCACTGATACTTAGCGATTGCTTCCAGTGTTACCCTCCAATTGTTGGCGATGTTTTCATGTATGTCGTCGAGATAGCCTTCGAATATGGTTGTATTCTCTTTTCTGTTCTTGGAGTCCAAAGTGGCTCTGAGCGATAAGTGTCGCGCTCTATGGAAGGGTTTGGGTCTAGTGGAAAAAAATGAATAATTTGGCTCCTTCCATCTGATCAAGGCTATTAGGATGAGTGGCCATTAATAATGGAATTTTGTCCCCAGATCCTACGCATCCTTGCAGTAATCTAGGAACATATTCAAAAAATAAGGGGCCTAGTTGAGTGTTGTGCCCTCAACACATTATGTTGCAGCTGCGAGAACCCTGGTCAAGACTTCCTCCTTGTGGAATTTCCTGAGTAATTTGCATGACGTAATTTTTGTGGCCATTCTTGTCATGACGTCACTAATACGCCTAATGATGATTCCGCGCAACCCCCTTTCAGTGTCATATTTCTTCTTCATTTCCTCGACCAGTGATTTCTCCTTTGTTTTTTCCTCAAGGAACTGCGCAGGATCCTCACCCCATGATGGTAGCCCTATGATGTATCCGATGAGCTCTATGTCTATTGAGACGAGTTGTTACAGCCATAGGTATCAACCATGTGTAACTGCCAACAGCTGCTTGACGCAATTGTTTTCATACTATCCCCTCCCAAAGTGCGATAGGTCCAAAAGGCCTAGAATCTCGTTTTTGGACAGTCTTGCTGCCCACTGGACTAGTTGATTAATTGGTTCACCAAAGGGTCCTATACCCATAGTCTGTAGGTAGACTTGCTTAACAAACTTCAGGAAATTGTATCTGTTTGTCATTTCATGATCTGAGTACCTCAATTTCTCCACATGTCCTAGCAGATTTGTTGGTATACGTACCCCTTCCGAAATGCACGGCAAGACAATGGTTGCAGTGGGTTTCCTGTGCGATGACCTAGGTACCATCTGCTTTCCCTTTCGCTATGGTGGTTGGCTCGAGGTTATGGCCTGCATTGTTTGTTCTTTGACATACTCCTCTGGTCAGCCAGTGACATCTTCCACTGCTCCCTCCTCTAGTTTTTCTAACATGGTTGTCTGTGATCTTTCTGGTGCGTTCGTTTCTTCCTAGTTTGGATTCATCCCATTGACTCTCGTGGATTCTTGAGGGTTTTCGGGGTGCGCTTAGTTATGTGCATCCTCGGCCTGTTGGCGCTGTCCCTCTTCTGGCATATCAATGTCCATACCCATTGGTATTGTCTGTTGGTTTTCCTCCACAATGGGTGTGGGTCTTCCTGGTGTTGTATTAGGCGACAGTATTTCGTCCACATTGACGACTTCTGGAGGCTGAGATGGTTGTTGTTCGCTTCCATGTGGCTATAATTTTTCTCTGGTGCTACTTCGAGGTTGTCTAGTAGTCTGGCTTGGTTCTCCCTGCTTGGGTGGTGCTATGGTGGTAAATATGTCGTTCATTGAGCTTAGTGGCCTCGACAACCTTCACTCTCTGCTTCATATGCTCTATCGCTCTATGCCTTTCCTGATTTCACAATAACCTTTCTGCTCCCGCGTGCTTGCTTTATATCGACGTCATTTGAAGCTTGTCGGAGACGTTACCATGATTGTGTTTTAATTGAACCATCGGTTCCCATGTACTTTCCATTGATTTCCCTTGTTGTCTCTAGTTGGCGCGATTAATGCGGTGTCTCGTCACTCATTTTTGGCATTCAATCCTGATAGTCTCCATCAGTTGGCGCTTCTTTTGTCGTATCTGTATTTCTCGTTGTTTCTGCTTTGTAATGATCGTTGGCCTTGACTCTTTCGAGATAGCATTGTTGAGTGTGCATGCTCATTCTCTTTTCGAGCACTATGCCTCTGTTGTTATCTTTTGATGTCTGGTATGGCGTGGCCTTTTTTTTTTTTTTTGCGGTACTTTCAAGTTACAGGTGGTCAACTGTCCTTGTACAGCTTCAGTCATCTCCCATTGATCATCCCTCTAAGTTATGTGCCTCCTAATTCCTTCAATTTTACAACTCCCCCATCTGTGACATTTTTTACTTCGTATGGTCCTAACCAGTGCATTTTGATTTTTCCTGGATGCTGAAAGGATTTACTGTCATACATCAACACTAAGTCTCCTTCCTTGAAAATTTTCCTCTTGATATGTCTATCATGTTAAGATTTGTCCCTTGCTTTCTGGACTTCTTGGTGGAACCCTACTAGAATCCTATATTTGTCCATGATCATCATTTGATTTAGCCTATCCTATATTGCACCTCGTTCTGTCATGTTCGTAATCGCTTCTACGCACAGACTGGGTACCAAAAATTATAGTGGCACCACTGCTTCTTGTCCATATACCAATCTGAATGGTGTTTGTCCTTTAAACTTCTTGCAAGTGGTCCTATATTCCCACAATAATGTTGGTATCTTTAGGTCCCAATCATCCCTATTAACGTTATAGATCTTCGTCAATGCATTTTCCAAGATTTTGTTGAAGGCTTCCATTGTTCCATTTGCTTGGGAATGATATGGTGTACAATTTTGATGATGAACTTCAAAATCCTTAGTCATAGCCTTAATAGTATTGTTAATGAAGTGAGTGCCTTGGTCACTCATCAAAATCTTGGGGAAACCAAATCTAGTGATCACTTGTTCGAACAAGAAGTGTGTTGTTGTCTCTATGCTACAATCTTTGACTGGTGTTGCTTCTTCCCATCTTGTCAAGTATTATATCACGGTGATAATGTACCTTGCTCCTGTCCTTTTGGCTTGTGGGTTAATTTGTACCACAAAATCTATTTCCCATTTGTCAAATATCTGCAAAGTTACATGTGGTCGCAGTGGCATCTCGTCCCTTCTATTCGATTTGCCAACCCTCTGACATACATCGCATTTCTAGCAGTACTCTTTTGAGTCTCTGTGAATGGTCAACCACCATAGTCCTGCACACAATACCTTTTGCATGGTAGCTTTGCCTGCGTAATGTCCTTTTGCTATTCCCTCATGGGCTTCAACTAAAATCCTCGGTTTCTCATGTTCTAGCACACATCTTCTCAAAACGCTATCTGCACCCATTTTGTATAAGTTTCTAGCAATCATTTGATAGTATGCAACCCAAACTACTAGGTTTTTCTTCTGTGCGGTGTTATATTCATGTGGCATAGTCTCTGTACTCAAGTACTGGATAATGTCTGTGAAGTATTCATGGGCGATCTGGACTGAAAATAATTGTGCATCTGGAAAGTTGTCCTCTAGATTTGCAGGTTCCTCCCCATTCGTGATCCTTGACAGGTGATCAGGTCCCGCGTTCAGCTTCTCTAGCTTAACTATTACCTCAAAATCAAATTCTTGAAACAACAATAGCCATCTACAAATTCTCCCCCCCAACACTGGCTTGTTGACTAGGTACTTAAGCGTTGAATGGTCTGTGAACATCTTGAAATGTTTCCCCAGTAAGTAATGTCTAAACTTCTGAAGCGCATAGACCATAACTAGGCCTTCCCTCTCTGTAGTGTTGTAGTTCTGCTCAGAGTCTGAAAATGTTATGCTTGTCAATGCTATGGGATGGTCCAACTCCCTTGCTACTAGTTGCGCCAGAATAGCTCCCAGGGCTATGGCTGATGCATCTACATGCACGTGGAATGTCTTCTCCCAATCTAGGAATACTAGTATTGGTGCAGTTACCATATTTTCTTTCAGTGTATCTAGATCGTGTTGACAATCCTCATTCCACTTAAACTTTGTGTCTTTCCTTAGCAGTTTCTCCATTGGCGTGGTGATATGTGCGTACCCTTTTATAATTTTTTTGTAGTATCATGTGTGTCCCAACGATATCTGGCACTGCCTGCCTCTTTCTAACATCATTCGCAAGAGCTCTACTGGTCTTTCAACAGACTGTAGATTGTCCAATCGTCCAAGAATACCTCTAAAAACTGGTGGATAAATTCTTTAAATGTAGCTATGATAACTCTGGAAAATATTGTTGGTGCATTCTTCAGTCCAAACAACATGACCGTGTACTAGTAGGATCCCCATTATGTAGCAAAAGTGGTCTTGTATGTGTCTTCTGGTGCTATATTGAACTGATGGTATCCTGAAAATCCATCGGTGAATGAATAAACTTCCTATCCTCCTACGTTCTCCAACACCTCATCCATGAAAGGTGTAGGGAATGGGTCATGTAGGCACGCATCATTCAACTTCCTCAAGTCGATGCATATTCTTATTCCGCCTTGTTTTTTCTCCTGAACTACCATCAGGCTTATCCATTATGATTCTTTCACAGGTTCTATGATTCCAGCTTCCAGCATCCTATCGATCTCAGCTTTGACTTTTTTCTTATATATCAGATTTAGTCTATATGGTCGTTGTCTGATCGATCTTGCATCATCTCTGAGTGGTATCTTCATTTCACCTAGCTCTCCTGTTATGCCCTTCATTTTTGTGAACATTGTGTGGAACATGTCGTTGTATTTATGCAATAACTTTGTTATTCTTTCCATTGTTTGCTCATCCCAGTAGTCTCCAATGCTGGTCATTTTTGGATTCTCAACTGTCCTTATGTTGACTTTCTTCACTTTGATCAGGACATCGATTACTTCTAATTCTAGAGGTGGACCTTCCACTCCTCTTTCTCCTTCAACTTCCTCAATATGAATATCGCATGGATCGTCTTATTCTGGTACTTCTTCCTACACATGGTAGCATGACAGCAGTTCCTTCACTATTTGTTTGTTCTGATGTTGTTCTTTTGTTATGAGTTCAACTTTTGGTTCCTTAATGAATATCACCCTTCTTATTTGTTTAAGGGTTGTTTCTATGTTGGGGTTCTCATCCTCAAATGAGAAAGTGATTTTAAAGTTTTGTTATAATATTGGCCAGCTCTTAGTTCCTCTGCGCAGTTCCTGGTCTGTATACCAGTTTGTTGGGATTTCCTCTAATGTGTGTATGAAATGATGAGGCCATTCCTCTGGGGGTGTCATTTTCCACTGCGCTTTGCACTTCTCCAAGTGTTTCGCTGGTTCCCCCTATCCATCATATTTATGTTGTTGGTTGCTTCTTTTTTCTACACCAAACCTAATGCGCAGTAACCGCTTACATTGGTACCAGTCCTTGATTGTTTCTTTGTGTGTGCCCCACCATATTGCAGGTGTAGCCTTAAGTGCGATGTCAAGATCTAACAATCTCTAACTTTCTGATACTTCATCCTCATATCTCGTTAGGAATTCTTCCAAGTTGTTGATTCCATGGAAACTTGGAGGTTCTCTGACTTCTGTCCCAACCCACCTTACTGTGCGTTCTATTCATGCACATCTTCTCGTTGAGACCTCATGTAGGCATTGTTGCCAATTCTCCAAACTAGTGTCTAAGTCGAAAGCACGTGATTTCATACTTCTCCAGCTAAGTACACCATCGACAATTGGATTAATATAATCTTTGGTGTGTGTGGTGGTCCGGTACAGCTGGCTAATTTCTTCCAAATCTAGACAGGTTGGTTCCACAAACCTTTCAGCTTCTGATAGATCTAGGGGCGGGATAACTATGTATTCTCTTGACTCAAATGTCATCGTCCTGGTCTTCAGGTTGATTATCGCCTAATTTTCAAATGCCCAATCCAATCTCAGTAATGTTGGATATGGTGTTGTGTCATCCGCGATTTCTATCACTTCGAAGTTTTCCTTAGTGCACACTCCGTCCAGATCTACTGTCAGTCCTTTCAACCTCCCTATTGGCATAACTCTATGTTGGTTTTCGAACTTCATTTGGACTGGCGAGTAGCCTAAGGTAGGTTCTCCCATGAATTGCCATGTCTTTTCGGGTAATACATTCACTTCAAATCCCATTTCTAATATCACATCGCCCATTTTAAAATCTACGATGTTGGCATTCAATCTAAACTCTTTGTTGGTTCTCCTTCTGGCATGGAGGTGATTGACTATCCTTTGTTCTAATTTTCCCTCAGAGTTTGTGGTACATTTATCTAATAGCTTATGTAATATTATAACAGATGATGGATCCTTAAATAATTGAATACAGGATTGCAGGAAAGTTTTAATACTACTTACTTGGTTTCTCGGGTGAGCTTCACTGGTATGGTCCAATGCTGACGGCATTTCATACGTTGGGATGTCTTGGGTATACTGTGCGGTAGATGTAGATGCAACATTTTTCTTGAGAAATTCTTTTATGGCCTCCTTAAAGGTCTCCTTCTCATTTTCTGCATCAAATCGCTTGGGTGGCTTGGTATTTTTCTTAATCTGTTGGTGTTGTACTTATTCCTGTTTAGCTGCATCATCTCCTATTTTAGCACCTCCTTGCGTCACTATGTTGATGTTCCTGCCATATTATCTAGATTCTGTAGAGATCCATTGTACATTCTGAGTTTTCTGATTTTGTTTCTCCTGTATCTTCCCCAAAAGTGTTGTGCAATCCTCTGTGTCGTGATCTGTTGCGCGACAATACATGCATGTCGTAGGTGGTAGAGGGAATTCTCTTGCATAGTTCCTTGGTTGTTGGCCATTATGGCACACTACTGGACATCTTCCGTGTCCAAATCCTCCTCTGGCTCGTCCTCCTCCTCTATACCCAGTGCGATCTGCATCCGGTGTATTGTATTGAGGTACCTAGGGTTATACTAGGGATGCACATTGTTATAATGCGATTGCGTGTTGTTATACTACTGCAGCACAATATTGTTAGCAACAATTGTGGTATAGGGGAACCAAGGTCTGCAAGACTGCACGATAAGTGCCCCAATGTAGCACACAGAAGAAATCTGCATGGGGCCCAAGTCAAGCAAGCGAGCCTGATCATGGACATGAGAAGCGACGAAAGCTCCGCAGGAGGGCCTCATCGGAAATTGGGATATCGGGGATCCCGGGAGCCAGAGTTTTATGCATTTCAGAATCGTGATCCGCGATTTCCCGATAGGCGGGAACGACTGTCAATCACGGAGGACAGATGGAAGACTTTGCAACGAGGCGCGAACCATTGACAGGTCAACGGTCATGAGCCATTCCGGATCGAAAAATCGCGAGTCTAGAGGATGCGTGTTCGTTGACATCGCAAACTGCGAAATCCCGATGGAAAGTATGGTCAAAGCTATATGGTGATGGTCACTTGAACCAGGGCCCAGTCAAAGGGCTGGCACGAAAGGTGCATCGGAGATCGGGGAGTCACGAGTCCCATGGACACAAACGTCGTGTCATCGTGAACGCCAAAACTCCGATGGGGGGTTTGGCTACGGTCACACGGATACAGGTCATATGGATTGTGTCCTGGCCGGTAGGGGCTAGTTCTTAAGAAGAGGGCTCATCGCAAATCAGAGGATCGGGAGTTCCGGGTACATGTGCACCTAGGCACCGCGAATTCCGAATCCCAAATTCCCGCAACCCGAAACCCCGAAACCTCATCACATATCTATCCCTTGCCACCACGTCACATCCCCATGTCATGCCAACCACAGTTTTTCCCGGCCCCTGTGTTCCTCCACCTGGCTCATACACTTCGGAACCCATGAGTCCTGCCACTCGCATTTTCCCTATCGCTTTCCCTCTGCCACATCCATCCACATGGCCTCTCCTCATCCCATATCCACACTGAGCATGTCAAGTCACCCCTTCCTGATCACCGTCCATTCACCACTTCATATCAAGCCCTCCAGTCATCATGATGGCATCCACATCTACCCACTAGTCTCACCATGAATTCTTCGAACAGATCCAAATGGCAGAATGAGAAGGCCCCCCATGTCCCGTAGGTATAGAGTCGACCGGGGCCTTTCCAGATCCCAATGAAACAGTTATTGCAGCAGTTGATGGTGGTTGGACATCGTTTCCACCATAAATGGAAAGTCTAGAAATGACTGTAAGCTCGTCAATTCATTCACAGGTCCTTTTGGAGCGCGATTGCATCTGAATGAAGTTCACGACTGTCCAGAAACTGCAGCCGCAGTAAACGTGCAGACGTAATGTCTTCAATGCAATGTCTCGAATTGGCTTCTATGTTTTTGCTCTAAGTATTTAGAGGAGTTTTCTGACATTTTGTAAGCATCGATGGTTGAGCTGAGCTCCCGGTTGTAAATTTTTAATGAAGCATTGTTGCTCTGGTTATGTATGAACTCTTGAGACTTCTTGCCTTATGAATGCCAGTTTCTTTCATGTATTTGTTTACACTGTGTTAGAGCAGCTCGGAATTGGAGGATCTAGTCGAGCTGTAGCTATTATAGGATGATGTTGTAATGGATCACTGTAATAGTTGTAATGGATCACTGTAGCGGCAGCCGAGGCAGGTATAACCTGAGGTACGAAAAAAAGACAGCAGCAACTGATATTCCTGAGTAGTCCACTGGAGCATAAAGGCCTGCTAACGCAGCAGCAGATGGTCACAGAGGTAAGAAGGCCCAACCCCTCTCTCCCGTTATCCATAATCATGTTCCTGAAATAAAATAAATTCCAAAGCCTACATCTTCTTTTAATTTCGAGCATGAGATTCAAAAGATCAGAATCCCTGTGCCCCTCACCGAGCTAATTAAGCATGGGGAATTTAAAAAACACTTCTCTGAGCTTTTACAATCCGAAGCCTCACACCTTCCCGCAGATTCCATAAACCTCCAAGATGAAAAACCGGTTGTCGTCCTAGGTCCCATGGTTGAGGATAGAGACGATTCCTCCCCTCCCTTCTACACATCTCTGAACATACATGATAAAGTGATGCACAACTGCCTGATGGACTCAGGGGCTTCTCACAACCTCATGCCCAAAATTGTCATGGAAGAGTTAGGACTGGAAGTCACCCGAGCCTATCATGACCTCTATTCCTTTGACTCCAGGAGAGTTCAGTGTCTTGGAGTTATTAAAGACCTGGTTGTTACCTTGTTCCAACTGCCCATGAAGAGTGTGGTCATGGATATTGTAGTAGCTGATGTCCCCCCCAAGTTCGGTATGCTATTATCAAGATCTTGGATAAAAAGACTAGGGGGAACCTTGCATATGGACCTCACATATGCTACTATCCTAGTGTTTGGAGGAGAGCATAGAAGACTATACAGGGAAGCTCAATTGGCCTATATAATCAGTGATGAAGCCAACCCTACCAACCATCCCATCTTTGCCTTGGACACTAACTTAGGCTCTAGTTTAATTCAGCTCACCCATGCCCTCGAGCCTCCTCTCAAACTCAGAAAGCAGCCTACCATTTCCCCTAAACTCCCTCCTTCCATCACCCCCATGTGGAAACTGTTCTTTGATGGAACCTCTTCCAGAGAAGGCGTTGGGGCTAGGGTAGTTTTTGTGTCACCTACTCAGGAAACCATATCTCTGTCATACAAATTAGAATTTGAAGTTACCAACAATGTGGCAGAGTATGAGGCTCTTATCCTAGGATTAAAAGCCGTGAGGGAAATGGGAATACAGGAGGTGGCAGTGTTCGGAGATGCAGATTTGGTGGTCCAGCAGGTCAAAAATGCTTATCAGACTAAGCATCCTCAACTCAGAAGCTACAGAAATGAGGTATGGGACCTAGTTGACAGTTTCTTCTCAGCATTCAACATTTCTTTCATCCCAAGAGAAGAAAACACAGTGGAAGATTCCTTGGCTACATCAGCAAGCATTTTCAAGGTACCCTTGCCGCCCAAACTGAGATACAATGTGGAAGTGAAATACAGGCCCTCCATACCAGACAATGTCAAACATTGGAAGGTGTTTGAGGATGATCTTGAGATCAAGAAGTTCTTGGAGACTGTCGAAGAATTTTCAGAAATGCACATTGACCAAGACGTCGTCTCAGAGGAAGAGCTCGATGGGGGTAATTTTCTGAATAGAATTGCAGAGCGTGACATTGTACAGCTTCCCAGCAACCACATTCCCAGAGGACTTGTTCCTTTGGAAAGGCTCTTTGATAGAAATGATGTAGCATTAAAGGGAGAAATCTCAGAGGAAGACACTGGCACTATTCAGTGCAACATTGGGACCGAGAATGAGCCCAAGTTTGTCAAATTGTCAAGAAGTCTGACAGCGGAGCAGAGGTCCAAATACATTGGACTTTTGAGGGAATTTTCCGATGTGTTTGCCTGGACCTACGAAGACCTCAAAACCTATGACACCTCTATCATCGAGCATAAAATTCCATTAAAGGGGGAGGCGAAGCCATTTAGGCAGAAGCTGAGACAGATCAATCCCATGCTGTTGCCTATCATGGAAAGGGAAGTAAAGAAGTTGCTTCAAGCCCAGATCATTGTTCCACTGAGATATTTAGAGTGGGTGGCCAATTTGGTGCCAGTAAGGAAAAAGAATGGAGAGATCTGACTCTATGTAGACTTCAGAAACCTGAACAGGAGCTCGCAAAAGGATAACTACCCTTTGCCAAAGATGGAACATATACTTCAGAGGGTGATAGGAGTTTCCAGGATGTCCATGATTGATGGTTTCTCTGGCTACAATCAAGTCTCGGTTCTGCCTGAAGACAGGGAAAAGACAACATTCACCACTCCATGGGGCACATTCATGTATGCCAAGATGTCGTTTGGATTAATGAATGTAGGGGCAACATTGCAGCGCGCCATGGATATAGCTTTCATCGGGGAAAAGGATAAATTTGTGGTCATTTATCTGGATGACATCACAGTGTTTTCAAAATCTGATGAAGAGCACTGTTGTCATCTCAGGAAAGTTTTCCAAAAATGCAGAAAGTTTGGCATTTCATTAAACCCCAAGAAATCTATATTTGCCATGAAGGAGGGAAAGCTACTAGGCCATGTAGTATCAACAGAAGGAGTCAGGATTGACCCTAGCAGAGTTGAGGTGATACAAGCCTTATCAATCCCAAGGTCCAAGAAGGAGGTCCAATCTTTCCTCGGTAAAATTAATTTTCTGCGAAGGTTTGTGCCTAACTTTGCCGAGGGGGTAAAGCTTATAACAGCCATGCTAAAGAAAGAGAATGAAGTAAGGTGGACCCCTCAATCGCGGCATTCCTTTGAGCAAATCAAGAAGGCCCTGACTGAATCTCATGTACTTATCAGTCCCGACTACTCAAAGGATTTTCTTATTTTTTCCTTTGCCTCACCTGACACAGTGGTTGTTGTTCTATTACAGACAAATGACAGGGGGCTAAAGCAGCCTATTGCTTATTTCAGCCGAGCCCTGAGAGATGCCGAAGTCAGGTATGACACTATGGAGAAGCAGGCTTATGCTCTGGTAAAATCTCTCAAAGATTTTAGAACCCACATCCTGCAGTCAAAAATCATCGCCTATGTCCCCTCTGCTGCTGTTAAAGACATTCTCATCCATCCTGACATAGATGGGAGAAGGAGTAAATGGATAGCCAAAATCCTAGAGTTCGACCTGGAAATAAGGCGCACCAAATTGATCAAAGGTCAAGGTTTAGCCAAGTTGTTGGCTGAAGCAAACTGCCAAGCGTTGGGAATAAGTTTCATCAACGAATGCTCAGGGATTCAGCAGGGCCAACTACCTGATATAGACCATCAAAGGGAGCCCCCATTGGCTCGATGTCCTTGGTATAAGGATGTCATATACTTTCTACAAGAGCTGGGACCTCCAGACGGACTGCAAAGAAGCAAAGCAAGAGCTCTAAAGCTCAAAGCAGTCAAATACTGCCTGATCAATCGAGTGTTATATTGGAAAGACCCGCTGGGGGTGCTTTTAAAATGCATGAGTCCACCGGAGGATGAGATGATCGTGGTTGAATTTCACAGTGGCCTGTGTGGAGGGCACCATTTTTGGAGAGCCACAGCCCACAAAATCCTCAGGGATGGATACTACTGGCCTACCGTGTTCACTGATGTCTGCAGAAGGGTCAGAGCCTGCATCAAATGTCCAAAATTTGCAAGAAAGCAGCAGCTCAGGTCTCTGTCGTTAAATCCGGTGGTGGTTTCAGGGCCTTTCCAGTAGTGGGGCCTAGATTTCATTGGAGAAATTCACCCTGCCTCCAGTGGGCAGCACAGGTGGATCCTGACTGCTACATATTTATTTACCAAGTGGATTAAAGCTATCCCCACCAGGAGTGCTTCCCACAAGGTAATCATCGCATTCTTGGAGGACCTCATCACAAGGTTCGGCTGTCCAAATAATATTGTCACCGATAATGCAGCCGCTTTCGGGTTTGATCCATTAGCCAGGTTCTGTGAGCAGTTTGGGATTAAGCTGATTCACTCCATCCCATATTATCCACAGGGCAATGGTTTAGCAGAGTCCTCCAACAAAACTTTAATAAGGATCATCAAAAGACTGTTAGAAGACAACAAAAGGGCTTGGAACTTGAAGTTTAAATTCGCCCTATGGGCTGATCGGGTGACTACAAAGAGAGCTACAGGCCTCTCCCCTTTCCATTTAGTCTATGGAGCCAAAGCCGTCTTCCCGTCTCAGCTAGCCATCCCTGTAGCGAAATTCCTCCAGGACCATCAGGAGGAGCCTGATGACATGATCATAAGGATTCATCAGTTAGTAGAGGTCCAGCAGGCTAGGGAGCAGACAGTGGATAGGATTCAGAGCCATCAGCAAGAGATCAAGTAGGTCTTCGATAGGAAGACCAAGAAGGAGTGGTTCCAGGTAGGAGACCTGGTGCTGAACTGGGATGCTCCTAAACAAGATAAGGGAAAACATGACAAATTTGAAGCCCTGTGGATTGGGCCTTTCAAAATCTCTAAGACTTTCTCAAATAACACATATAGGTTGCAAGATTTGGAAGGTGAAGAAGTTTTTAGCAGCCCAGTGAATGGGCATTTCCTGAAGAAATGTTTTGTTTGAGCCTCAGATGGCTCCTTTGTTTGTAAATATTATCGTTTGTTTCTTAGTTTGTTTTCATTTTTTATTTTTGCGGCCTAATAATGACCGCATAGCCCAACAGCAAGGCACTGGAACTACAAAATGAGTCCTTAGAGCATCACAAGGACGACTCTATCCCCCATGGAGCCTAATGTTAGCAACAATTGTGGTATAGGGGAGCCAAGTTCTGTAGGACTGCACGATAAGTGCCCCAATGCAGCACACAGAAGAAATCTCCTTGGGGCCCAAGTCAAGCAAGCGAGCCTGATCATGGACATGAGAAGCGGCGAAAGCTCCGCAGGAGGGCCTCATCGGAAATCGGGATATCGGGGATCCCGGGAGCCAAAGTTTTATGCATTTCAGAATCGCGATCCACGATTTCCCAATAGGCGGGAATGGATGTCAATCGTGGAGGACGGATGGCAGACTTTGCAATGAGGGGCGGACCGTTGACAGGTCAATGGTCATGAGCCATCGCGGATCGGAAAATCGTGAGTTCGGAGGATGCGTGTTCGTTGACATCGCAAACTGTGAAATCCCGATGGAAAGTATGGTCAAAGGTATATGGTGATGGTCACTTGAACCAGGGCCCAGTCAAAGGGCTGGCACGAAAGGTGCATCGGAGATCGGGGAGTCGCGAGTCCCGTGGACACAAACAATGTGTCATCGGGAACACCGAAACTCCGATGGGGGGTTTGGCTACGGTCACGCAGATACAGGTCATATGGATTGTGTCCTAGCCGGTAGGGGCTAGCTTTTAAGAAGAGGGCTCATCGCAAATCGGAGGATCGGGAGTTCCGGGTACATGTGCACCTAGGCATCGCGAATCTCGAATCCCGAATTCCTGCAACCCAAAACACCAAAACCTCATCACATATCTATCCCTTGCTGCCACATCACATCCCCGTGTCATGGCAACCACAGTTTTTCCCGGCCCCTGTCATCGCGAACGCCGAAACTCTGTGTCATCGCGAACGCCGAAACAACGTGTCATCGCGAACGCCGAAACTCCGATGGGGGGTTTGGCTACGATCACGTGGATACAGGTCATATGGATTGTGTCCTAGCTGGTAGGGGCTAGTTCTTAAGAAGAGGGCTCATCGCAAATCGGAGGATCGGGAGTTCTGGGTACATGTGCACCTAGGCACCGCGAATCCCGAATCCCGAATTCCCGCAACCCGAAACCCCGAAACCTCATCACATATCTATCCCTTGCTGCCACATCACATCCCCATGTCATGCCAACCACACTTTTTCCCGGCCCCTGTGTTCCTCCACCTGGCTCATACACTTCGGAACCCATGAGTCCTGCCACTCGCATTTGCCCTATTTCTTTCCCTCTGCCACATCCATCCACATGGCCTCTCCTCATCCCATATCCACACTGAGCATGTCAAGTCACCCCTGCCTGATCACCGTCCATTCACCGCTTCATATCAAGCCCTCCAGACATCATGACAGCCTCCACATCTACCCTCTAGTCTCGCCACAAATTCTCCGAGCATATCCAAATGGAAGAATGAGAAGGCCCCCCATGTCCCGTAGGTACAGAGTCGACCGGGGCCTTTCCCAATCCCAATGAAACAATTACTGCAGCAGTTGATGGTGGTTGGACATCGTTTCCACCATAAATGGAAAGTCCAGAAATGACTGTAAGCTCGTCAATTCATTCACAGGTCCTTTTGGAGTGCGATTACGTCTGACTGAAGTTCACGACTGTCTAGAAACTGCAGGTGCAGTAAACTTGCAGACGTAATGTCTTCAATGCGATGTCTCGAATTGGCTTCTATGTTTTTGCTCTAAGTATTTAGAGGAGTTTTCTGACATTTTGTAAGCATCGATGGTTGATTTGAGCTTTCGGTTGTAAATTTTTAATGAAGCATTGTTGCTCTGGTTATGTATGAACTCTTGAGACTTCTTGCCTTATGAATGCCAGTTTCTTTCATGTCTTTGTTTACACTGTGTTAGAGCATCTCGGAATTGGAGGATCCAGTCGAGCTGTAGCTATTATAGGATGATGTTGTAATGGATCACTGTAATAGTTACGAAGCCTCTAATCGGTTCCTATGATTTCTTTAACGTTGAATGACTTGGTATTGGAGGATCCAGTCAAGTCTTCAATTCAGTTTCTTGAAGCCCTGAACCAGGAGAATCCTGCGTTCAGAGTTTTTCCCCTACAAACCGCTGCAAGCCTGTTTCCCAGAGTCGTTTCTTCACCTTTCTTATCAAGTCTTCCACCTGCTCACCTTTTAATCAACCCACTAGCTGAAGTTAGGATTCCAGACCTCTTTTGTTCTTTACGTACCAGATCCAGTCCCTGAGTTAGAGTGATACCTCCTCGAGCCATTATCTCCATTAGATCACCCCTTTAAAACAAATTGTGACATTAAACTGATGGGCGTCGGGCTCTGCTCCTGCAAGCAATCCAGGAGTGACTTCTGACGCTAACATTTCTGGCGCCATTGCTGGGGACGAAGTTGAAAATTTTCCCTCGGTAGAACGACATTGAGCATCTAAATACGAGGGTTCGTCGGATTATCGGAGCCTTTCATGATTGCTAATTTTCACCTGGCGACTTCATTGTGACAACTCCGCTAGGGAGAACCTGTTCTGTTAATTGTGGCTTTCAGAGGCAGGCATACGCGGTCTCATCCACAACTGCCTCTAGCTATGCCTGAAATAGACCCAAAGGCAGTGCTCAGAAAGAGGAAGGCCTCTGAAGAAGAAGCGTCCATCACTGAACCAGGTAATCCACCATATCCTTCTGTTGGAGCTCCTTTTTCTCCTCCTTAGTTATTTGACAGGCCTGTCTCTACAGTTCCCCGTTTCCTAAATTTTGGGAGCATTCCTGTTGAGTTTTCCTCTCCTGTTCTGGCACCAGAGGGACAAGACTTTTTCACTCCCCTCTCCCCTGAAGCTATACCCTGGCGTAGACCGAGGACCGCAGAAGATTTCCCTATGCCTAGCTTAACCACTCCTGTGCAAAGAGGAACACCTGCTGACTTGGGCTCCATAGCCCTCTCCTTAAATCACCTCTTGTTTCCCACTCCCATTCAAGACTCGTTATCAATAACCCCTTTGCGAACTCCTTCTCCTCCGAATTCTCCTCCACCTAATATTCCTATGGTTGGTGCTAATCCCCCTATGACCAGAATGGAGGCCATTATAGCCGCTAGGTATGCTCCCCTTGTGCTACCGCAGCCTCTCAACGCCCTCCTAGCAGATGGTTACCTCAAACAACTACCCAAATTCACGGGTGAGGGGAACGTGACTGCAGATGAACACCTAGAAGCCTTTTACAGTTTCACAGATGACAATGTCATCATGCATGCAAACGTATGGATGAGGATTTTTGTCCACAGTCTCCAAGGAGAGGCTAGAAAATGGTTCAAGGCCCTGCCTCCTATGTCTATTGATGGGATCGAAGCTTTAGATAATGCCTTCTTAAGACAGTGGGGAGATAAGAAAGACTTCATGTATTACATGACGGAGTTTGGGTCGTTGAAGAGAAAGGAAGGAGAGTCTGTCTCCGACTTCTCCAAGAGATTTAATAAAATGTACAACAGAATCCCTGCTGAGATAAAGCCCTCTGAAGCCTCTGCAAAGATCACTTACTCCAGTGCTTTTGATCCTGATTTCTGCCTACTGCTGAGAGAGAGAAGAGCCACTACCCTATCCCTCATGCAGGATGCAGCCGTGGAAGTAGAATCAAACATATTGGCTGTTGACCGACTCAGGAACGTTGTTGGTAGAAATACATCCAAGAACAGGCCTGAAGCTTCCTCATCCAGTTCCTCTCCCCTGCCCTATCAGACAGGTGAGACAGCTAGAACACTAAAATCACTTGCTCCCAAGGTAGAAAGGTTGGAATTAGAAGGGAAGCCCATGTACATAAATCCTCAGAATACTGATAATAGAGGTTTCAGGAGATCTGATATCCAGGGGCCACGGGCCTTCCCAAGGGAACAAAGAGACAAAGAAGACCAGAGAGTTCAAGCCCCTTTTCAGAACAACTTGGTGGCCGATGAGGAAGAAAGAGAGACAGGTGAGCTTGACCCTAAAATCCACTGCTTAGAAGACACTCCTCCTTTTCCTCACCTCACTCAAACAGCTTACGAGGAGTCTCTCATGGAAAGTCAGCTGAATGAATTGAGCAAGAGAGAAAAGGTTAGCGGCGGTCGAGGCAGGTATAACCTAAGGTCCGACAAAAAGACAGCAGCGCCTGATATTCCTGAGCAGTCCACTAGAGTAGAAAGGCCTGCTAACGTAGCAGCAGATGGTCACATAGGTAAGAAGGCCCAACCCCTCTCTCCCATTATCCATAATCATGTTCCTGAAATAAAAGAAACTCCAAAGCCTAGATCTTCATTTAATTTCAAGCATGAGATTCAAAAGATCAGAATCCCTGTGCCCCTCACCGAACTAATTAAGCATGGGCAATTTAAAAAAATCTTCTCTGAGCTTTTACAATCCGAAGCCTCACACCTTCCCGCAGATTCCATAAACCTCCAAGATGAAAAACCGGTTGTCGTCCTAGGTCCCATGGTTAAGGATAGAGACGATTCCTCCCCTCCCTTCTACACATCCCTGAACATACATGATAAAGTGTTGCACAACTGCCTGATGGACTCAGGGGCTTCTCACAACCTCATGATCAAAACTGTCATGGAAGAGTTAGGACTAGAAGTCACCCGAGCCTATCATGACCTCTATTCCTTTGACTCCAGGAGAGTTCAGTGTCTTGGAGTTATTAAAGACCTGGTTGTTACCTTGTTCCAACTGCCCATGAAGAGTGTGGTCATGGATTTTGTAGTAGCTGATGTCCCTCCCAAGTTCGGTATGCTCTTATCGAGATCTTGGATAAAAAGACTGGGGGGAACCTTGCAGATGGACCTCACATATCCTACTATCCCAGTGTTTGGAGGAGAGCATAGAAGACTATACAGGGAAGCTCAATTGGCCTATATAATCAGTGATGAAGCCAACACTACTACCATCCCATCTTTGCCTTGGACACTGACTTAGGCTCAAGCTTACTTCAGCTCACCCATGCCCCCGAGCCTCCTCTCAAACTCAGAAAGCAGCCTACCATTTCCCCTAAACTCCCTCCTTCCATCACCCCCGTGTGGAAATTGTTCTATGATGGAGCCTCTTCAAGAGAAGGCGCTGGGGCTGGGGTAGTTTTTGTGTCACCTACTCAGGAAACCATATCTCTGTCATACAAATTAGAATTTGAAGTTACCAACAATGTGGAAGAGTATGAGGCTCTTATCCTAGGATTAAAAGCCACGAGGGAAATGGGAATACAGGAGGTGGTAGTGTTCGAAGATGCAGATTTGGTGGTCCAGCAGGTTAGAAATGCTTATCAGGCTAAGCATCCTCGACTCAGAAGCTACAGAAATGAGGTATGGGACCTAGTTGACAGTTTCTTCTCAGCATTCAACATTTCTTTCATCCCAAGAGAAGAAAACACAGTGGCAGATTCCTTGGCTACATCAGCAAGCATTTTCAAGGTACCCTTGCCGCCCAAACTGAGATATGATGTGGAAGTGAAATACAGGCCCTCCATACCAGACAATGTCAAACATTGGAAGGTGTTTGAGGATGATCTTGAGATCAAGAAGTTCTTGGAGATTGTCGAAGAATTTTCAGAAATGCACATTCACCAAGATGTCGTCTCAGAGGAAGAGCTCTATGGGGGTAATTTTCTGAATAGAATTGCAGAGCGTGACATTGTACAGCTGCCCAGAAACCACATTCCCAGAGGACTTGTTCCTTTGGAAAGGCTCTTTGATAGAAATGATGTAGCATTAAAGGGAGAAATCTCGGAGGAAGACACTGGCACTATTCAGTGCAACATTTGGACCGAGAATGAGCCCAAGTTTGTCAAATTGTCAAGAAGTCTGACAGAGGAGCAGAGGTCCGAATACATTGGACTTTTGAGGGAATTTGCCATTGTGTTTGCCTGGACCTACGAAGACCTCAAAACCTATGACACCTCTGTCATCGAGCATAAAATTCCATTAAAGGGGGAGGCGAAGCCATTCAGGCAGAAGCTGAGACAGATCAATCCCATGTTGTTGCCTATCATGGAAAGGGAAGTAAAGAAGCTGCGTCAAGCCCAGATCATTGTTCACTGAGATATTCAGAGTGGGTGGCCAATTTGGTGCCAGTAAGGAAAAAGAATGGAGAGATCTGACTCTGTGTAGACTTCAGAAACCCGAACAGGAGCTCGCGAAAGGATAACTACCCTTTGCCAAAGATGGAACATATACTTCAGAGGGTGACAGGAGCTTCGAGGATGTCCATGATTGATGGTTTCTCTGGCTACAATCAAGTCTCGGTTCTGCCTGAAGACAAGGAAAAGACAGCATTCACCACTCCATGGGGCACATTCATGTATGCCAAAATGTCGTTTGGATTAATGAATGCAGGGGCAACATTCCAGCATGCCATGGATATATCTTTCATCGGGGAAAAGGATAAATTCATGGTCATTTATCTGGATGACATCAAAGTGTTTTCAAAATCTGATGAAGAGCACTGTTGTCATCTCAGGAAAGTTTTCCTAAAATGCAGAAAGTTTGGCATTTCATTAAACCCCAAGAAATCTCTATTCGCCATGAAGGAGGGAAAGCTACTAGGCCATGTAGTATCAGCAGAAGGAGTCAGGATTGACCCCAGCAGAGTTGAGGTGATACAAGCCTTATCAATCCCAAAGTTCAAGAAGGAGGTCCAATCTTTCCTCAGTAAAATTAATTTTCTGCGGAGGTTTGTGCCTAACTTTCCCGAGGGGGTAAATCTTATAACAACCATGTTAAAGAAAGAGAATGAAGTAAGTTGGACCCCTCAATCATGGCATTCCTTTGAGCAAATCAAGAAGGCCCTGACCGAAGCTCCTGTACTTATCAGTGCCGACTACTCAAAAGATTTAATTATTTTTTCCTTTGCCTCACCTGACACAGTGGCTGTTGTTCTATTACAGACAAATGATAGGGGGCTAGAGTAGCCTATTGCTTATTTCAGCCAAGCCTTGAGAGATGCCAAAGTCAGGTATGACACTATGGAGAAGCAGGCTTATGCTTTGGTAAAGGCTCTCAAAGCTTTTAGAACCTACATCCTGCATTCAAAAATCATCGCCTATGTCCCCTCTGCTGTTGTTAAAGACATTCTCATCCAGCCTGACATAGATGGGAGAAGGAGTAAATGGATAGCCAAAATCCTAGAGTTCGACCTGGAAATAAGGCCCACCAAATTGATCAAAGGTCAAGGTTTAGCCAAGCTGTTGGCTGAAGCAAACTGCCAAGCGTTGGGAATAAGTTTCATCAACGAATGCTCAGGGATTCAGCAGGGCCAACTACCTGATATAGACCATCAAATGGAGCCCCCATTGGATCGATGTCCTTGGTATAAGGATGTCATATACTTTCTGCAGGAGCTGCGACCTCCAGACGGCCTGCAAAGAAGCAAAGCAAGAGCTCTAAAGCTCAAAGCAGTCAAATACTACCTGATCGATCGGGTGTTATATTGGAAAGACCCGCTGGGGGTGCTTTTAAAATGCATGAGTCCACCGGAGGCTGAGATGATCGTGGTCGAATTTCACAGCAGCCTGTGTGGAGGGCACCATTTCTGGAGAGAAACAGCCCACAAAATCCTCAGGGCTGGATACTATTGGCCTACCGTGTTCACTGATGTCTGCAGAAGGGTCAGAGCCTGCATCAAATGTCCAAAATTTGCAGGAAAGCAGCAGCTCAGGTCTCTGCCGTTAAATCCGGTGGTGATTTCAGGGCCTTTCCAGTAGTGGGGCCTAGATTTCATTAGAGAAATTCACCCTGCCTCCAGTGGGCAGCACAGGTGGATCCTGACTGCTACAGATTTCTTTACCAAGTGGATTGAAGCTATCCCCACCAGGAGTGCTTCCCACAAGGTAATCAATGGATTCTTGGAGGACCTCATCACAAGGTTCGGCTGTCCAAATAAGATTGTCACCGATAATGCAGCCGCTTTCGGGTCTGAGCCATTAGCCAGGTTCTGTGAGCAGTTCGGGATTAAGCTGATTCACTCCACCCCATATTATCCACAGGGAAATGGTTTAGCAGAGTCCTCCAACAAAAGTTTAATAAGGATCATCAAAAGACTGTTAGAAGACAACAAAAGGGCTTGGAACTCGAAGCTTAAATTCGCCCTGTGGACTGATCGGGTCACTACAAAGAGAGCTACAGGCCTCTCCCCTTTCCAGTTAGTCTAGGGAGCCGAAGACGTCTTCCCGTCTCAGCTAGCCATCCCTGTAGCGAAATTCCTCCAGGACCATCAGGAGGAGCCTGATGACATGATCAGAAGAATTCATCAGTTAGTAGAGGTCCAGCAGGCTAGGGAGCAGACAGTGGACAGGATTCAGAGCCATCAGCAAGAGATCAAGCAGGTCTTCGATAGGAAGGCCAAGAAGGAGCGGTTCCAGGTAGGAGACATGGTGCTGAAATGGGATGCTCCTAAACAAGATAAGGGAAAACACGACAAATTTGAAGCCTTGTGGATTGGGCCTTTCAAAATCTCCGAGACTTTCTCAAATAACACATAGAGGTTGCAAGATTTGGAAGGTGAAGAAGTTTTTAGCAACCCAGTGAATGGGCATTTCCTTAAGAAATGTTTTGTTTGAGCCTCAGATGGCTCCTTTGTTTGTAAATATTGTCTTTTGTTTCTTAGTTTGTTTTCCTTTTTTATTTTTGCGGCCTAATAATGACCCCATAGCCCAACAGCAAGGCACTGGAACTACAAAATGAGTCCTTAGAGCATCACAGGGACGACTCTATCCCCCATGGAGCCTAATGTTAGCAACAATTGTGGTATAGGGGAACCAAGGTCTGCAGGACTGCACGATAAGTGCCCCAACGCAGCACACAGAAGAAATCTGCTTGGGGCCCAAGTCAAGCAAGCGAGCCTGATCATGGACATGAGAAGCGGCGAAAGCTCCGCAGGAGGGCCTCATCGGAAATCGGGATATCAGGGATCCCAGGAGCCAGAGTTTTATGCATTTCAGAATCGTGATCCACGATTTCCCGATAGACGAGAACGGCTGTCAATCGTGGAGGACAGATGGCAGACTTTGCAACGAGGGGCAGACCGTTGACAGGTCAACGGTCATGAGCCATCGCGGATCGGAAAATCGCGAGTCCGGAGGATGCGTGTTCGTTGACATCGCAAACTGCGAAATCCCGATGGAAAGTATGGTCAAAGGTATATGGTGATGGTCACTTGAACTAGGGCCCAGTCAAAGGGCTGGAACGAAAGGTGCATCGGAGATTGGGGAGTCATGAGTCCCGTGGACACAAACACCGTGTCATCGCGAACGCCGAAACTCCGATGGGGGGTTTGGCTACGGTCACGTGGATACAGGTCATATGGATTGTGTCCTAGCCTGTAGGGGCTAGTTCTTAAGAAGAGGGCTCATCTCAAATCAAAGGATCGGGAGTTCCGGGTACATGTGCACCTAGGCACCGTGAATCTCGAATACCGAATTCCCGCAACCTGAAACCCCGAAATCTCATCACATATCTATCCCTTGCCGCCACGTCACATCCCCGTGTCCTGCCAACCACAGTTTTTCCCAATCCCTGTGTTCCTCCACCTGGCACATACACTTCAGAACCCATGAGTCCTGCCACTCGCATTTGCCCTATCGCTTTCCCTCTGCCACATCCATCCACATGGCCTCTCCTCATCCCATATCCACACTGAGCATGTCAAGTCACCCCTGCCTGATCACCGTCCATTCACCACTTCATATCAAGCCCTCCAGTCATCATGACGGCCTCCACGTCTACCCGCTAGTCTCGCCACGAATTATCCAAGCAGATCCAAATGGCAGAATGAGAAGGCCCCCCATGTCCCGTAGGTACAGAGTCGACCGGGGCCTTTCCCGATCCCAATGAAACAATTATTGTAGCAGTTGATGGTGGTTGGACATCGTTTCCACCATAAATGGAAAGTCCAAAAATGACTGTAAGCTCGTCAATTCATCCACATGTCCTTTTGGAGTGCGATTACGTCTGACTGAAGTTCATGACTATCTAGAAACTGTAGGCGCAGTAAACGTGCAGACGTAATGTCTTCAATGCGATGTCACGAATTGGCTTCTATGTTTTTGCTCTAAGTATTTAGAGGAGTTTTCTGACATTTTGTAAGCATCGATGGTTGAGCTGAGCTCCCGGTTGTAAAGTTTTAATGAAGCATTGTTGCTCTGGTTATGTATGAACTCTTGAGACTTCTTGCCTTATGAATGCCAGTTTCTTTCATGTCTTTGTTTACACTGTGTTAGAGCAGCTCGGAATTGGAGGATCCAGTCGAGCTGTAGCTATTATAGGATGATGTTGTAATGGATCACTGTAATAGTTACGGAGCCTCTAATTGGTTCCTATGATTTCTTTAACGCTGAATGACTTGGTATTGGAGGATCCAGTCAAGTCTTCCGTTCAGTTTCTTGAAGCCCTGAACCAGGAGGATCCTGCGTTCAAAGTTTTTCCCCTACAAACCGCTGCAAGCCTGTTGCCCAGAGTCGTTTCTTCACCTTTCTTATCAAGTCTTCCACCTGCTCACCTTTTAATCAACCCACTGGCTGAAGTTAGGATTCCATACCTCTTTTGTTCTTTACATACCAGATCCAGTCCCTGAGTTAGAGTGATACCTCCTCGAGCCATTATCTCCATTAGATCACCCCTTTAAAACAAATTGTGACATTAAACTGATGGGCGTCAGGCTCTGCTCCTGCAAGCAATCCAGGAGTGACTTCTGACACTAACATTTCTGGCGTCGTTGTCGGGGATGAAGTTGAAAATTTTCCCTTGGTAGAACGACATTGAGCATCTGAATCCGAGGGTGCGTCGGATTATTGGAGCCTTTCATGATTTCTAATTTGGACCTGGCGACTCCATTGTGATGACTCCGCTGGGAAGAACCTGTTCTGTTAATTATGGCTTTCAGAGGCAGGCATAGGCGGTCTCATCCACAGCTGCCTCTAGCTACGCCTGAAACAGACCCAGAGGCGGTGCTCAAAAAGGGGAAGGCCTCTGAAGAAGAAGCGTCCATCACTGAACCAGGTAATCCACCATATCCTTCTGTTGGAGCTCCTTTTTCTCCTCCTTAGTTATTTGACAGGCCTATCTCCGCAGTTCCCCGTTTCCTAAATTTTGGGAGTGTTAATGTTGAGTTTTCCTCTCCTGGTCTAAGACCAAAGGGACAAGACTTTGTCACTCCCCTCTCCCCTGAAGCTATACCCTGGCGTAGACCCAGGACCGTAGAAGATTTCCCTACGCCTAGCTTAACCACTCATGTACAAAGAGGAACACCCGCTGACTTGGGCTCCATAGCCCTCTCCTTAAATCACCTCTTGTTTCCCACTCCCATTCGAGACTCGTTATCAATAACCCCTTTGCGAACTCCTTCTCCTCCGAATTCTCCTCCACCTAATATTCCTATGGCTGGTGCTAATCCCCCTATGACCAGAATGGAGGCCATTATAGCCGCTAGGTATGCTCCCCTTGTGCTACCGCAGCCTCTCAATGCCCTCCCAGCAGATGGTTACCTCAAACAACTACCCAAATTCACGGGTGAGGAGGACATGACTGCAGATGAACACCTAGAAGCCTTTTACAGTTTCACAAATGAAAATGTCATCATGCATGCAGACGTATGGATGAGGATTTTTGTCCACCGTCTCCAAGGAGAGGCTAGAAAATGGTTCAAGGCCCTGCCTCCTGGGTCTATTGATGGGATCGAAGCTTTAGATAATGCCTTCTTAAGACAGTGGGGAAATAAGAAAGACTTCATGCATTACATGACGGAGTTTGGGTTGTTGAAGAGAAAGGAAGGAGATTCTGTCTCCGACTTCTCCAAGAGATTTAATAAAATGTACAACAGAATCCCTGCTGAGATAAAGCCCTCTGAAGCCTCTGCAAAGATCACTTACTCCAGCGCTTTTGATCCTGATTTCTGCCTACTTCTGAGAGAGAGAAGAGCCACTACCCTAGCCCTCATGCAGGATGCAATCGTGGAAGTAGAATCAAACATATTGGCTATTGACCGACTCAGGAACGTTGTTGGTAGAAATACATCCAAGAACAGGCTTGAAGCTTCCTCATCCAGTTCCTCTCCCCTCCCCTATCAGACAGATGAGACAGCTAGAACACTAAAATCACTTGTTGCCAAGGTAGAAAGGTTGGAATTAGAAGGGAAGCCAATGTACAGAAATCCTCAGAATACTGATAATAGAGGTTTCAGGAGATCTGATAACCAGGGGCCACGGGCCTTCCCAAGGGAACAAAGAGATAGAGAAGACCAGAGAGTTCAAGCCCCTTTTCAGAACAACTTGGTGGCCGATGAGGAAGAAAGAGAGACAGGTGAGCTTGACCCTGAAATCCACTACTTAGAAGACACTCCTCCTTTTCCTCACCTCACTCAAACAGCTTACGAGGAGTCTCTCATGGAAATTCAGCTGAATGAATTGGGCAAGGGAGACAAGGTTAGCGGCGGTCGAGGCAGGTATAACCTGAGGTCCAACAAAAAGACAGCAGCGCCTGATATTCCTGAGCAGTCCATTACAGCAGAAAGGCCTGCTAACGCAGCAGCAGATGGTCACAGAGGTAAGAAGGCCCAACCCCTCTCTCCCGTTATCCATAATCATGTTCCTGAAATAAAAGAAATTCCAAAGCCTACATCTTCTTTTAATTTCGAGCATGAGATTCAAAAGATCAGAATCCCTTTGCCCCTCAACGAGCTAATTAAGCATGGGGAATTTAAAAAACGCTTCTCTAAGATTTTACAATCCGAAGCCTCACACCTTCCCGCAGATTCCATAAACCTCCAAGATGAAAAACCAGTTGTCGTCCTAGGTCCCATGGTTGAGGATAGAGACGATTCCTCCCCTCCCTTCTACACATCCCTGAACATACATGATAAAGTGATGCACAACTGCCTGATGGACTCAGGGACTTCTCACAACCTCATGCCCAAAACTGTCATGGAAGAGTTAGGACCGGAAGTCACCCGAGCCTATCATGACCTCTATTCCTTTGACTCCAGGAGAGTTCAGTGTCTTGGAGTTATTAAAGACCTGGTTATTACCTTGTTCCAACTGCCCATGAAGAGTGTGGTCATGGATATTGTAGTAGCTGATGTCCCCCCCAAGTTCGGTATGCTATTATCAAGATCTTGGATAAAAATACTGGGGACAACCTTGCAGATGGACCTCACATATGCTACTATCCCAATGTTTGGAGGAGAGCATAGAATACTATACAGGGAAGCTCAATTCGCCTATATAATCAGTGATGAAGCCAACCCTACCAACCATCCCATCTTTGCCTTGGTCACTGACTTAGGCTCCAATTTACTTCAGCTCACCCATGCCCCTGAGCCTCCTCTCAAACTCAGAAAGCAGCCTACCATTTCCCCTAAACTCCCTCCTTCCATCACCCCCGTGTGGAAACTGTTCTTTGATGGAGCCTCTTCAAGAGAAGGCGCTGGGGCTAGGTAGTTTTTGTGTCACCTACTCAGGAAACCATATCTCTGTCATACAAATTAGAATTTGAAGTTACCAACAATGTGGCAGAGTATGAGGCTCTTATCCTAGGATTAAAAGCCGCGAAGCAAAATGGGAATACAGGAGGTGGCAGCGTTCGGAGATGCAGAGTTGGTGGTCCAGCAGGTCAGAAATGCTTATCAGGCTAAGCATCCTCGACTCAGAAGCTACAAAAATGAGGTATGGGACCTAGTTGACAGTTTCTTCTCAGCATTCAACATTTCTTTCATCCCAAGAGAAGAAAACACAGTGGCAGATTCCTTGGCTACATCAGCAAGCATTTTCAAGGTACCCTTGCCGCCCAAACTGAGATACAATGTGGAAGTGAAATACAGGCCCTCCATACCAGACAATGTCAAACATTGGAAGGTGTTTGAGGATGATCTTGAGATCAAGAAGTTCTTGGAGACTGTCGAAGAATTTTCAAAAATGCACATTGACGAAGACGCCGTCTCAGAGGAAGAGCTCGATGGGGGTAATTTTCTGAATAGAATTGCATAGCGTGACATTGTACAGTTGCCCAACAACCACATTCCTAGAAGACTTGTTCCTTTGGAAAGGATCTTTGATAGAAATGATGTAGTATTAAAGGGAGAAATCTCAGAGGAAGACACTGGCACTATTCAGTGCAACATTGGGACCGAGAATGAGCCCAAGTTTGTCAAATTGTCAAGAAGTCTGACAGAGGAGCAGAGGTCCAAATACATTGGAATTTTGAGGGAATTTGCCGATGTGTTTGCCTGGACCTACGAAGACCTCAAAACCTATGACACCTCTATCATCGAGCATAAAATTCCATTAAAGGGGGAGGCGAAGCCATTCAGGCAGAAGCTGAGACAGATCAATCCCATGTTGCTGCCTATCATGGAAAGGGAAGTAAAGAAGCTGCTTCAAGCCCAGATCATTGTTCAACTGAGATATTCAGAGTGGGTGGCCAATTTGGTGCCAGTAAGGAAAAAGAATGGAGAGATCCGACTCTGTGTAGGCTTCAGAAACCTGAACAGGAGCTCGCGAAAGGATAACTACCCTTTGCCAAAGATGGAACATATACTTCAGAGGGTGACAGGAGCTTCCAGGATGTCCATGATTGATGGTTTCTCTAGCTACAATCAAGTCTCGATTCTGCCTGAAGATAGGGAAAAGACAGCATTCACCACTCCATGGGGAACATTCATGTATGCCAAGATGTCATTTGTATTAATGAATGCAGGGGCAACATTCCAGCGCGCCATGGATATAGCTTTCATCGGGGAAAAGGATAAATTCGTGTTCATTTATCTGGATGACATCACAGTGTTTTCAAAATCTGATGAAGAGCACTGTTGTCATCTCAGGAAAGTTTTCCTAAAATGCAGAAAGTTTGGCATTTCATTAAACCCCAAGAAATCTCTATTCGCCATGAAGGGGGAAAAGCTACTAGGCCATGTAGTATCAGCAGAAGGAGTCAGGATTGACCCCAGCAGAGTTGAGGCGATACAAGCCTTATCAATCCCAAGGTCCAAGAAGGAGGTCCAATCTTTCCTCGGTAAAATTAATTTTCTGCGGAGGTTTGTGCCTAACTTTCCCAAGGGGGTAAAGCTTATAACAACCATGTTAAAGAAAGAGAATGAAGTAAGGTGGACCCCTCAATCGTGGCATTCCTTTGAGCAAATCAAGAAGGCCCTGACTGAAGATCCTGTACTTATCAGTCCCGACTACTCAAAGGATTTTCTTATTTTTTCCTTTGCCTCACCTGACACAGTGGCTGTTGTTCTATTACAGACAAATGACAGGGGGCTAGAGCAGCCTATTTCTTATTTCAATCGAGGCCTGAGAGATGTCGAAGTCAGGTATGATGCTATGGAGAAGCAGGCTTATGCTCTGGAAAAAGCTCTCAAATATTTTAGAACCTACATCCTGCAGTCAAAAATCATCACCTATGTCCCCTCTGCTGCTGTTAAAGACATTCTCATCCAGCCTGACATAGATGGGAGAAGGAGTAAATGGATAGCCAAAATCCTAGAGTTCGACCTGGAAATAAGGCCCACCAAATGATCAAAGGTCAAGGTTTATCCAAGCTGTTGGCTGAAGCAAACTGCCAAGCGTTGGGAATAAGTTTCATCAACAAATGCTCAGGGATTCAGCAGGGCCAACTACCTGATATAGACCATCAAAGGGAGCCCCCATTGGCTCGATGTCCTTGGTATAAGGATGTCATATACTTTCTGCAGGAGCTGTGACCTCCAAACGGCCTGCAAAGAAGCAAAGCAAGAGCTCTAAAGCTCAAAGCAGTCAAATACTACCTGATCGATCGGGTGTTATATTGGAAAGACCCGCTGTGGGTGCTTTTAAAATGCATGAGTGCACCGGAGGCTGAGATGATCGTGGTCGAATTTCACAGCGGCCTGTGTGGAGGTCACCATTTCTGGAGAGCCACAGCCCACAAAATCCTCAGGGCTGGATACTACTAGCCTACCGTGTTCACTAATGTCTGCAGAAGGGTCAAAGCCTGCATCAAATGTCCAAAATTTGTAGGAAAGCAGCAACTCAGGTCTCTGTCGTTAAATCTGGTGGTGGTTTCAGGGCCTTTCCAGCAGTGGGGCCTAGATTTCATTGGAGAAATTCACCCTGCCTCCAGTGGGCATCACAGGTGGATCCTGACTGCTATAGATTTCTTTACCAAGTGGATTGAAGCTATCCCCACCAGGAGTGCTTCCCACAAGGTAATCATCGGATTCTTGGAGGACCTCATCACAAGGTTCGGCTATCCAAATAAGATTGTCACCGATAATGTAGCCGCTTTCGGGTCTAAGCCATTAGCCAGGTTCTGTGAGTAGTTCGGGATTAAGTTGATTCACTCCACCCCATATTATCCACAGGGCAATGGTTTAGTAGAGTCCTCCAACAAAAGTTTAATAAGGATCATCAAAAGACTGTTAGAAGACAACAAAAGGGCTTGGAACTCGAAGCTTAAATTCGCCATGTGGGCTAATCGGGTGACTACAAAGAGAGCTACAGGCCTCTCCCCTTTCCAGTTAGTCTACGGAGCCGAAGCCGTCTTCCCGTCTCAACTAGCCATCCCTGTAGCGAAATTCCTCCAGGACCATCAGGAGGAGCCTGATGACATGATCAGAAGGATTCATCAATTAGTAGAGGTCCAGCAGGCTAGGGAGTAGACAGTGGACAGGATTCAGAGCCATCAGCAAGAGATCAAGCAGGTCTTCGATAGGAAGGCCAAGACGGAGCGGTTCCAGGTAGGAGACCTGGTGCTAAAATGCGATGCTCCTAAACAAGATAAGGGAAAACACAGCAAATTTGAAGCCCTATGGATTGGGCCTTTCAAAATCTCCGAGACTTTCTCAAATAACACATATAGGTTGCAAGATTTGGAAGGTGAAGAAGTTTTTAGCAGCCCAGTGAATGGGCATTTCCTGAAGAAATGTTTTGTTTGAGCCTCAGATGGCTCCTTTGTTTGTAAATATTGTCTTTTGTTTCTTAGTTTGTTTTCCTTTTTTATTTTTGCGGCCTAATAATGACCCCATAGCCCAACAGCAAGGCACTGGAACTACAAAATGAG
>ML797020.1:264373-309745 GCA_009831015.1 Picea engelmannii
GGAGCCTAATGTTAGCAACAATTGTGGTATAGGGGAACCAAGGTCTGCAGGACTGCACGATAAGTGCCCCAACGCAGCACACAGAAGAAATCTGCTTGGGGCCCAAGTCAAGCAAGCGAGCCTGATCATGGACATGAGAAGCGACGAAAGCTCCGCAGGAGGGCCTCATCGGAAATCGGGATATCGGGGATCCCGGGAGCCAGAGTTTTATGCATTTCAGAATCGCGATCCGCGATTTCCCGATAGGCGGGAACGACTGTCAATCGTGGAGGACAGATGGCAGACTTTGCAACAAGGGGCGGACCGTTGACAGGTCAACGGTCATGAGCCATCGCGGATCGAAAAATCGTGATTCCAGAGGATGCGTGTTCGTTGACATCGCAAACTGCGAAATCCCGATGGAAAGTATGGTCAAAGGTATATGGTGATGGTCACTTGAACCAGGGCCTAGTCAAAGGGTTGGCACGAAAGGTGCATCAGAGGTCGGGGAGTCACGAGTCCCGTGGACACAAACACCGTGTCATCGCGAACGCCGAAACTTCGATGGGGGGTTTGGCTACGATCACGTGGATACAGGTCATATGGATTGTGTCCTAGCTGGTAGGGGCTAGTTCTTAAGAAGAGGGCTCATCGCAAATCGGAGGATCGGGAGTTCCAGGTACATGTGCACCTAGGCACCGCGAATCTCGAATCTCGAATTCCCGCAACCCGAAACCTCGAAACCTCATCACATATCTATCCCTTGCTGCCACATCACATCCCCATGTCATGCCAACCACAGTTTTTCCCGGCCCCTGTGTTCCTCCACCTGGCTCATACACTTCGGAACCCATGAGTCCTGCCACTCGCATTTGCCCTATTTCTTTCCCTCTTCCACATCCATCCACATGGCCTCTCCTCATCCCATATCCACACTGAGCATGCAAGTCACCCCTGCCTGATCACCGTCCATTCACCGCTTCATATCAAGCCCTCCAGACATCATGATAGCCTCCACATCTACCCTCTAGTCTCGCCACAAATTCTCCGAGCATATCCAAATGGCAGAATGAGAAGGCCCCCCATGTCCCGTAGGTACAGAGTCGACCGGGGCCTTTCCCGATCCCAATGAAACAGTTATTGCAGCAGTTGATGGTGGTTGGACATCGTTTCCACCATAAATGGAAAGTCCATAAATGACTGTAAGCTCGTCAATTCATTCACAAGTCCTTTTGGAGCGCGTTGCGTCTGACTGAAGTTCATGACTGTCCAGAAACTGCAGGCGCAGTAAACATGCAGACGTAATGTCTTCAATGCGATGTCTCGAATTGGCTTCTATGTTTTTGCTCTAAGTATTTAGAGGAGTTTTCTGACATTTTGTAAGCATCGATGGTTGAGCTGAGCTCCCGGTTGTAAAGTTTTAATGAAGCATTTTTGCTCTGGTTATGTATGAACTCTTGAGACTTCTTGCCTTATGAATGCCAGTTTCTTTCATGTCTTTGTTTACACTGTGTTAGAGCAGCTCAGAATTGGAGGATGCAGTCGAGCTGTAGCTATTATAGGATGATGTTTTAATGGATCACTGTAATAGTTACGGAGCCTCTAATCGGTTCCTGTGATTTCTTTAACGGTGATTGACTTGGTATTGGAGGATCCAGTCAAGTCTTCCATTCAGTTTCTTGAAGCCCTGAACCAGGAGGATCCTGTGTTCAGAGTTTTTCCTCTACAAACTGCTGCAAGCCTGTTGCCCAAAGTCATTTCTTCACCTTTCTTATCAAGTCTTCCACCTGCTCACCTTTTAATCAACCCACTGGCTGAAGTTAGGATTCCAGACCTCTTTTGTTCTTTACGTACCAGATCCAGTCCCTGAGTTAGAGTGATACCTCCTCGAGCCATTATCTCCATTAGATCACCCCTTTAAAACAAATCGTGACATTAAACTGATGGGCGTCGGGCTCTGCTCCTGCAAGCAATCCAGGAGTGACTTCTGACGCTAACAAGTATTATACTACGGTGGTGCCTGATTATATTGAGGTTGGGCTTGCCCTGTCATCATTTCATCTTGCACCCTATACGTGTCTAGCATCCTTTCCCTCATCAGATCCATGGTTTTGCAGTCTTTGTCATCGTGCCCTACTGACTTGCAAAAAGTGCAGTATGCATTCTTTGGTATTGTCTGGTATTTATGCATCATAGGAAAATGATATGGATCATGCCTGTGTGTCTTGGAACGGAGTCATTTGTTGATGGCTTACCTTAGTTATACCTTTAACATGATTTGACCTAGGTTCAGGTCTATTGGGGATCCAACAAAGCCTCTAAAACTATCGGCCCTCCTGGTAAACCAGAAGACAGCACAACACACAGAGTGCATCGCGCAGTCTCATCCGAGATAATCTTAATGGGTGACTGCAATACTCAAGTGCTTGCAGTCCAGGATTGAATGGGGATCTATGAATTGCACGTTGTGAATTCTATCTAATTATTAAATCAATATATTGTCATTCTCATTCATGCATGTAATGTAATTAGATCATTTAATTCATTCTAACATCTACTCACAGATAGTAAAAGAGATGCAAACATTCAATCACATAACACAAGTTTTACCATGGTTCACCCCCTCCTGGGCTACGTCCTCAAAGATCTGGCTCTCAAGCTCTTTTATTATGGTAGTTCCAAAGCTACAGTGTCGCGCACTTTACAACTCATCCTCAGTCAGGTCGAGATCTATGATGAGGCAGACTAGGTCACACCAGGATCCTCAGCATGTGATCTAACCCTCAATATCTACCCTTATGACTCCCTATAGCTCAACAACTACAAGAACGGATTGCATTATAGTAGTGTTACATACCAGTTACTTCTTCTCATGTGAGTAACACTCCATGAAAAAAATAACCCCCCCTAGACCTCCTAGGTGTCTATTTATATGTATTTTTGGCTCATCAACCATTACAATGTATTACAAAAACCCTAACCCTAGCTTCGTTAGGCCTTCCATGCATGCATGTGTGCTGCTTTTCCTTCCAGTTGTTGCTTTCCTTCCAGCTGTCGCTTTCCTCTTGCATGCCTTTCTTCCCAAAATAGCCTTTCTTTCTAATTTGGCCTGCTTCCAACACACGTCTCTGGAGATTCAAGAGGCGAAATTACATCATCATGACACCCCCCCATAATTGTAGTTTCCTGAAGCCCGGGCATTGTGTGGAGCTTGGTAAATCGAACTTCAGATAAAGTCTTATTGAAGATATCAACAACCTAATCATATTTTCTACAATATTCAAGAGAGAGAACATTCTCATGAACCAACTGTCTCAAATAGTGAGCATGGAGCTCAACATGCTTCATCTAACTATGGGTAATAGGATTGTAAGCAACTTGTATGGAAATTTGATTATCACAGTAGATAGTAGTTGAGTTTTGAATAGGAAATCCAAGTTCACCCAGAAGTTGGTGGATTTAGACTACTTCAGTACCTGCTTGAATAGGGCCATGATATTTTACTTTCGTAGTTGACACGGAGACTACCTTCTGCTTGGTCGCTCGGAGCTAGATTGTGTGGCCTATGCCTTGTTGGTTAGCATGGTGCTTTGGTTCATGTTACTTAGCTCAATTGTTTGGTTGGTCTAAGTCGTTATGTGTGGTTTTTTTGGTTTGGATATGTTTGCTTCTCTAGAATCTCCATGACCCTCTCAACATGAAATTGAAAAAGGTTATATTTTTCTCAGGATTTTTCATGTACTTTTCCTTTTCTAAGGGAATGTTGGACACCATACATTTTGTTGGGTTTGCTAGACTGACTGTTGTGAATAGAGATAAAGGGTTATTTTAGGTATTATGTAGGGATACCATTATGGATCATGGGCATTCTCGAAGATGTCCATTGTGTGAAAATGTTGAAATCTGGATTTTTAAGAAGACACGGGGATTATATAATTGATAACAGAAACTCAATTTTCTTAATTACTGGTAGGATTCATTCCTAGGAAGAGGCTAGAAATTATGAAACTACCTTCATATTGGAAACCTTGCATATTCAAAAGAGACAAATTAAATATCTTTAAGTTGAGTGTGCTACTCTTCATCATTTGGTTGTGGGTCTAGTAAGAAACACTACTTAAGAAACTTTAAATTCTAGGCTTTAATTGGGTCTACAATGTAGGAGGTAAAAAGAGATGAGACAATGCAACAACAACAAGAGGATGTTGAAATGTTGAATGTGGATTAGAAATTCCTGACCAGTGCAAAGAACTAGAAGGAAGCTTACAATCACCATGCTTTTATTCAATAATTGTGCATAATGTTTTGTAATGTTTTCTTATTTTGGGAGTATTTTCAGAAACTATACTAGTAGTAGTGATCTAAAATCCTTTGCGAGTGATTGATTTGTTCCCTTAGATAGTCATTTTCAAATGTTGTACAAATTTTAGAAAGCGTTTTTGGATTGTTATATTATATATATTATCATGTTGACTAGTGCGACTGCAACAAATTTCTAATATAAAACACATTTGTTCTTATTTAAAATAATATATTGTTAAAAATGACAAATTTTAGGTTTTTGTTTTTTAACATTGAAAAAAATGGGAAAATAAGAAAAAACACCATTGAAAATAAAAATAGATGTTTGAGACAAAAATGAAAATAATTGAAAAAACAACATTTAAAAAAAATGTTGATACTTGATAAGAAGATTCAAAATGTCAAAAAATTACCTCAATAAAAAATAACCCCTAAATGCAACCTCAAAAAAATGAGAACTTGAAGGATTCTCGTCAAGTTGGTAACTACATTCATAAATATTATTGTATCATCATGACTTTTGGTTGTATCCATTATAGTTTATGGATATGAACTATGTTAAAGTTTAAAAACTTTATCAATGTTTGAAGTGGACACTCCACCCATCATCAAGGGATTTAAATAAGCATTGTATGATAGAGAAGAGTGATGCATTAACTAGAATAAATAGATACAAAAGGAATTAGCCTTGCAAATCAAGGTAAAATGAAAAGATGATAATAATAATAAATGGAGTGAGTTAATAAGTGGACAAACTCAACCTTTCCAACAAGTGATTTTTTGGGAGGGGGTGTTCTTCCTTGATCTACTCATTTTTTTTCAAAATTCTAACACATGGTGAGCTTAAAATGGGCCAAAACCCTGAAGGGAAAAGTTCCATGGTCAAAGTTCACATCAATTAAGTAGAATTATAACTTCTAGCAAAATTCTTAACAAATTTGAGAAATAATTTCAATCGAAAAGAGGTTGAGTTTGTTCACTAAAAAACTTACTCCATAATAAATTAAGTCAAAGGAAAATATTTGGTCCAAGTAATAAATAAATAATAGTTAAAAGTATTATTATAATAATTGAATAATAATATCGATTTGATAGGAATTTTGGGTTCAAATCCCACTTTTTGACATGCTTAAACTCTTTGCTCAACTAATTGTTAATAAATAAAATAAAATAAAATGAGTAATAATAAAATAATAAAAATAAGTGAAATAAAATGATAAAAATAAATTATTAATTAGAAATATTTAATAAAATGATAAAAAAAAATTACTTAATTAAAAATATTTCATCAAAATAATAATTAATAGAAAAATTATTAGGCACCACTAAAGTTTGATTTTGACCAATCACTTTTCAATTGTTAATTGCACCAATCAATTCCATGACGAGGAGGTAACCTTGAATCAGGGGCAAGCACGACTTGGAAATGATGGTTCAACGGAGGAGGAAAACAATAAAGTTGGAGTAGGAATCCAAAATATTATACATATGGTGATTGGTTTGCCACAAAGAACATAGTGTGGGATATTAATTGGCTCAGCACCAAAGGAGGCCTTGGAAGAATACTCAATATAGTAGGCTCCAGGTGATGAGGAGATGGAACTAGTGAAGCAAGATAAAAATCCTCCATAGGAGGAATAGAAGGAGGAACATATTAATCATGTCTTTGTTTAAATCCAAGTTTTTTAAGTTTTACAAAAATAGCATTGATTCTAGGGTAGTTCAATAGGGAATATACTGGTAGAATCAATAGTTTCCCTCAAAAAAAATAAAAATAAAAACAATTCTTGTTTTGAATATTGTGAAATTTTGAAATATTTTTTCTTCAGTGGCATCAATACAACAATACATTTTGTATTACTAAGCTACACAGTTAAGTTACAACATCCTTTTAATACAAAATTAACCATTTTAGTTTGTGTGATTTGTTTTTGAGTGGGCATGGAAGCCACAAATCCCTCTCTTGTTTGTTTAGTAGGTTCATCCATGATTTTTTCATAACTCTTTTCGATTCATTGCATCATGGTAGGGATTGGGTTGGAGCTTCAAAAGGTAGAGCCACGATGCAGAATGTTAGTGGATAAAATGGGAGTGGTGAAGCTACGAGACATTGTTGGCCTACCTCAGTTCCAAGTTTTGTTTTTTTGGTTTGTTGTCAAATATTTCATTCTTTATTATACTCTAGTACTCCTTTGGTCTATTTCTCAATTTAACCTTAATAGGCAAACCCCCCTCACCTTAGTTGAGAAGGATCCATCCATGTAGTTTGATGGGCTCAGCTCCATATCCATCTTACCTTTCCTTCTAGGTGATCGATGTTCAGTTTGAGAAGCATTTTTTCTTATTTCAATGTACTATATTTGTCTCCCCAGGTTGCTTGCCCTTTTATTATATTGTCACATATCTTGGTGCCAAGATGATGACGCTTAAATATGAGCCTCAAATTGAATCTAGCAAGCAAGGGGCTAAGAGGGGAAGGAGAAAGATAGGTAGGTGTTCATCAAGTCATAAACAACCCCCAAAAGTTACCCTAGCCCAAGTCAAATCCATGAATATTGTTTCAAATTATTCGCAACACTTCCCCAAACACTTTGAGGATGAGGTCAATTGTTTAGAAAACCTAGTCAAGAATAAAAGATGAAAAATGCTTAATGAGTAGGTTGAGGCCAAATTTCCAGAATGGGACCCTGATACAGGTTTCTTCCATAGTAGAGACACCAAAGTCTTTAGGTTGATGGGACTTTATTGGATCAATAAATACTTATTTTCCCAAGTAGTGGAAGAAAGGGGACAACAATGCCATGAAACTCTCTATAAATTGAACCCAATGGACAGAAAGTATGAGGTTGTCTTCAAAGCAGTGTATGACATAGATATTATTGTTACAGATCTAAAGGATGGTAAGAAAGTCCCAGCTAAAGCGGTAGAACCTTATAAAGACAAAAAATTTCAGGAATCTGAAGGTAGCCCCTCCAACCCTATCCTTCTTGATGAAGATATAGAGGATCAGTATAACCACCATCAAAAATAGAAGAAGGCATGTGGGTTCTTGGGTGGTTAGCACCACCTATCATCTCATGTTAGCTTTACAAAATTACACAGTGTGCCTTATTTTGGTTTTGTTCATAAAGTTAAGCACTTAGCATGATGAATATAGAAGTTGTCTAGGTAAAGTTACCTCCAGGGTTTTAAATTTTGGTAACTCTACGTTGCATACTCTCATAAAAACATTGTGATTTTGCCACATTCTAGTCTTGGTTTCCCTTGAGGCAAGGCACAATCTACTATGATATATATATATATATATATATATATATATATAAACTATGTTAAAGTTTAGAAACTTTCCCAATGTTTGAAGTGGACACTCCACCCTACGTCTTTTGTTCAGCCCCTATGGCCAAGGGGTTCCGCTCTACTTATTATTACTTACTAGCGCCCTTCACTTCATCATCAAGGGATTTAAATAAGCATTGTATGATAGAGAAGAGTGATACATTAACTAGAATAAATAGATACAAAAGGGAATTAGCCATTCAAATCAAGGTAAAATGAAAAGATGATAACAATAATAAATGGAGTGAGTTAATAAGTGGACAAACGCAATCTTTCCAACAAGTGTTTTCTTGGGGAGTGGAAAGGGGGGTGTTCTTCCTTCATCTACTTTTTTTTTTCAAAATTCTAACACATGGTCCCCTTAAAATGGGCCAAAACGGTGAAGGGAAAAGTTCCATGGTCAAAGTTCCCATCAATTAAATAGAATTATAACTTCCAGCAAAATTATTAACAAATTTGAGAAATAATTTCAATGGAAAAGAGGTTGAGTTTGTCCATTGAAAAACTTACTCCATAATAAATTAAGTCAAAGGAAAATATTTGATCCTAGTAATAAATAAATAATAGTTTAAAATATTATTATAATAATTGAATAATAATATGGATTTGAGAGGAATCTCTCGTTCAAATCCCACTTTGTGATGTGCTTGAGCTTTTTGTCAACTAATTGTTAATAAAAAAAAAAAAAAAATGAATAATAATAAAATAATAAAAATAGGAAAATATTTGGTCCAAGTAATAAATAAATAATAGTTAAAAGTATTATTATAATAATTGAATAATAATATGGATTTGATAATTGGTGAAACTTAAATTCCATGAAAATATAAAAGAAGTGGTTGTGGAGTTAAATTCAATTACATTGGAAATAATTCATCTTGAAATTTGATTAACTATGATAAAATTTATGGATATAAACTATGTAAAAGTTTAGAAACTTTCTCAATGTTTGAAGTGGACACTCCACCCATCATCAAGGGATTTAAATAAACATTGTATGATAGAGAAGAGTGATACATTAACTAGAATAAATAGATACAAAAGGGAGTTTGTCATTCAAATCAAGATAAAATGAAAAGATGATAATACTAATAAGTGTAGTGAGTTAAAAAGTGGACAAATTCAACTTTTCCAACAAGTGTTTTTTTGGGGGGAGGGGGTGTTGCCTTGATCTACTCATTTTTTTCAAAATTCTAAACACATAGTTAGCTTAAAATGAACCAAAATCGTGAAGGGAAAAGTTCTATAGTCAAACTTCCCATCAATTAAATAGAATTATAACTTCCAACAAAATTCTTAACAAATTTGAAAAATAATTTCAATGGAAAAGAAGTTAAGTAAAAAACTTATTATTTGTTACAATTAATAATGAAAATAATAGTTAAAAGTATTAGTTTGGCCCGTGTTGAGATTGACCGACGTGAACAAAATTAGATGTTTTCCAGAAAAAGTGGACAACTTTACAACGATTTTGGAGTGAATAAAGAAAGTATTCATCGACGATAAAAACACCCGCCAAATAGGGAAAACAAAAGCCAGGATACCCGTCAACATTCTTTTTGTAAATGATCAATAAGTCTCGTAAATCGTAAATTGTTGTTAACCGACTGGGCGGGTTGAATTTCAAATTCCAAACCCTAAACTCTGCTATGCTATGCTATGCTATGCTAGGAAACCAACTTGAGTCAGTCATCTTTGCATTTATTAGCGTTTGCGAAATTCAAATAAAACTGTGAGATAGCCGCAGCTGGAATCCCATTGCGAGCAAGTGCGGACGGATAGCCCTCCTCCTGATCGGCGTTATTTCATCCAGAAGCTGCACCAGAAGAAGCAAGTGTAAGAAAAGAAAAGGCCATGGCGGAGTTGGCGCAGCAGACGGTGTCTTTTTCAAATCTAGTGAAGATAACGGCACAAAAATCATACATCGCAGTCCAGGAACTCGTGAGCAAAGCTCTCCAGCAATCTTTTACCGAGAAGAAAATCAGTCAGTTCAAATACATCAACAACACCTGACAGCGATTGCCTCGTCTGCATGTTCTTCTGCTTGCACCACTCTGTAAGAACATGCAGACGAGGCAATCGCTGTCTGGCGTCGTTGATGTATTTGAGCAGACTGATTTTCTTCTCTGTATCAGACTGCTGGGGAGCTTTGCTGAAGAGTTCCTCGAGTGCGATGTATGATTTCTGTGCCGTTATTTTTACAAGCTCTGAGAAAGACACCGTCTGCTGCCATGGCCTTCTTTTCTTACACTTCTTTCAAACCCATTGACGAACCTCTTCTTCTGGTGCAGCTTCTTGATGAAATTACGCCGATCAGGAGGAGGGATATCCGTCCGCACTTGCTCGCAATGGGATTCCAGCTGTGGCTATCTCACCGTTATATTTGAATTTCACAAACGCGAATAAATGCAAAGATGACTGAGTCAAGTCGGTTTCCTTTCAAAGCATAGCAGAGTCCATAGTTTTCAATAAGTATTCATGTCTCATATGATATGTGTTTCCTTGTATTCAATGGATGATGTATGAATTCTAAATATGCACTGTTATTATGCTACTATATTGTTTATCCATATGAATTCAAAATGGTATTGATTTTAGTGTTTGTATTTTTTATCTATATGAATTCAAAATGGTATTAATTTTAGTGTTTGTATTTTTCCTAACAATTGGTTAATTAAGCAAAATTCTTTTGCATTGAGTGCTGTGATAGCAAAGTAAGGCATCTAGGTACCTAACAAAATGGCATCAAGGCCCAGTTTTCCACATTGGGACAGTTTGAGCAGTTTCTGTAATTTGTTTGATAAAATTTATAGTTACATGCCAACTGTTTGATAGAATGCCTAAGTGCAAATTGATTATTTATGTTAATTTGAATGATCATAGTGATGAGCTAATGAGTTGATTTTGTTTATGAATGAAGTTCCAAACAAATTTCTAGGTTATTCAAGGTTAATTGAATGTAGACATGCTTAACTTAGCTTCATTGTTTGATTGAAAGCATTTGTGAATTCAGATGAAATTAGAATGCATTGAATTCAAAACAGTGTTGAGTATTTCGATATTGAATGCCCTTGCGAAGTTATGCTTGCTTGATTTGTTGCAATAGTTAGATGCATGAATTCAGGAAATTTGAATTTCCTTTGTATGTTAAAGCACTATGAATAGACCGATTGAGCAGCTCTGCTAAACCCTAGCCTCTCTTGTGATTCTGACTGAAGCTATGGTAGAGATCCCCGAGGGAGGTGGGAGCTCTCCCCCTCTCTCAAATGTTGAGGCCTTCAAGCAACTTGTAGCTAATCTAGGAACCACGTAAAAGTCGGCACCTACTCGTTTTGTTAAGAAATCTGAAGCAACACTTGAAATTCCACTACCCCTTCTTTCGTGCCACATGACAATGAACCTCTCCAATAGAGGATTGATAGGGAAATTTACTGGACTCTAGCCTTCCCCGAGAGCTATGGAGATTTGGTTGCAAAGGAATTGGGAACCACAGATCAAAGGATTCCACTGTCTCATTTTTTCTGGAAGAGGGTTTTAAGTGTTTCTATTTGAAAACAAAGAAGATTGGGATCGTATCTTCTGAAGTGGCCCCTACTTCTACGAAACCAGAGGTATATATCTGAATCAATGGTCACCTGATTTTAACCCTGAAAACGACATCCCTTATGTAGTACCTGTTTGTTTCTGACTCCTTCATCTACCATTGCATTCTTGGAATGAGACCATTATTAGATCTATTGGTAATGTTCTAAGGAAATATATTGACAATACAGTGTCCAAGGATCAAATGTTTGCTTGTGCAAGAATCTATGTAGAGTTATGTCTTGAAAATAGATTGCCAGAATCCATCTTGTTAACCTTTGAAGACTAGAAATACCTACAGAAGGTCGATTATAAGCAACTCCTGTCATGAGTATGGGAATTTTGCTAAGAACTGCCCTAAAAAGGAACAAGAAGAAATAGAGGTATGAATTCAAAGAAACAATGGAAAACTACAAAAAAAAATGGAAACCGTCAATTTGGACCATCAGCGACATCCAAATCAGGCTCCGCAGGAACTGCTCCTTCAAATCCTAAAGGATCCACTCAACCTCCTCATGCCACAAAAGGAACAGATTCAGATAGGAACAACAACAATCCATCCATACAAGGACAACAAGAAAGAGAGGTAATTCCTACAAGAAACGGGTATGTAATTTTTCATCAGGAGAAAACTAATCTGGAATAGGTAGTTATTCCCTCATAATTAGAAGGAATACCATTTGGGTCTCCTCTCCCCATGGTATATGAATCAAACATCACGGCTGGTTCAGAATCAATACCCACAGAAAATGAAGGGCTTTCAGTACATTCCCCCTTCCAGAATCAGGTCTTGACCCCCCTCATCTTAATCCCCAAAATCCAACAGAATATGTGGAAGAAACTGAAGAAGGACCCCTTATTGAGAAGCATACAGCTAAACGACGGAGAAAGCCTCACAAAGATAGGATGGAAACTAAGGTTGAACGAGAAAAATGCTTGGGGAAACATCAAATCCTGAAAACTGTGGAATGGGGCCAAAGCCTCCAAAGACGTCAAGTGTTCAACAGCCTCGAATAGTGGGCTCCTGCAAATCTAGTAAAAAATTAATAAAAAATATAGTTTCTTGGACTTGTAGAGGATTAGGAAGCAAGGTAAAAATCGAATCCATAATGGACCTATTGAAAGTAGAAAAACTGTCAATACTGCTTCTCCACAAAACTCAGCTTGGGTAAAATAAGCCCTAGAAATTGGAAAATAAGTGACGGGCTTGTAGTTAATGCCAGCGGAGCTTAAGGTGGTATATGGACACTATGGAATAATGAAATCTCATTTCAAGTGTTAGTAATCAACATTGGATACTAACAAGACTCACACACAGAGGCAATCTAAATATATATATAATATAGTGAATGTTTATATGCTAGTCAATTACTTGAAAAAAAATGGACTGTTAGAATTCCTTGGAAGCCTTGTGTGATCGAGCTTATTGGTCCCACAATATCAATGAAAAAAAAGGAGGAAGTATAGTGAGAGATCCATTTCGGGAAAGATTTGAACACTCCATGAAAGATTTGAGCACTCCATCTTTTAGAAGGAGGAATGATAGATATCAAGCCAAAGAAAGGTATTTTTACTTAAAAAAAATAGAACAAGTTCGGGTCATATAGTTGTCATATTAGATATAACTCTCAATTGGAAGCCCCTTTTTAATATCCTCGAGCATAATAGCCTGGGCATCCTCTGATCACATGACTATGTCTCTTGAATTCCAGGAAGTTCCCAATGATGGATGGACCTCTTCCATTCTGATTCAACCCATTGTGGCTCCAATATCCCATAGCTATGGACATCATCTCTAGTGTATGTGTACACAGCCAAATATAAACTCCACAGTACTCGGAGGTTTCATGTTATTAATTCAAAATGCAGATACATTTTATATATATACGCTGATAGGTAGTTAAGCGGTTGATAGTTTTGAGCAGTTAAACAAACTGTAATTGTCGGAGGATTAGTTAACATTCCCCCTTTAATCCGAAGGGACATTTGTCATCCCAAGCATCATTCAAAATTTTTCAAATTTCTCTCGACCCAAAGCTTTGGTAAAGATGTCCGCAATTTGCTCTAAAGTGGAACAATGATTGAGATGAATGGTTTTGGCCTCAACATGATGTCGAATCAAATGATATTTAGTGTTGATATGTTTGGTTTGATCATGGAATTTAGGATTTTTGGCCAATTGTATTGCAGAAGTATTGTCAACAAAGAGAGGCATCGAAGTCATCTATTTCTCCTGCAAGTCTTCAAGAATTTTTCGAAGCCAAATGATTTATTTTGTGGCTTGAGCTGCTGCAACATATTCGGCTTCAGTTGTAGAATCAGCAGGAACTGATTGCTTTCGTGATCTCAAAGTGATGGTTGTTGATCCAAGATTCATCAAATAACCTGAAGTAGACACCCCATGCTCTTTATCTCCATCAAAGTCGAAATCTGAATAACCAATGAGATGGAAGTCTAAAACTTTATAATATTTGATGCCATGTGATTGAGTGCTTTTTAAATATTTGAGCACTCATTTTGTTGTTGTCCAATGACCTTCACAGGGCTGATGCATAAACCTGGAAAGTATTCCTACAGCAAAAGTTATGTCAGGACGAGTAGTAGTAAGATAAATTAAACTTCCAACAAGTTGTTTGTACTTTGTTGGATCTGCAAATGCACTACCTTCATTTGAAGTAAGCTTTAGATTCTACTCCATTGGAGTAGAAACAAGATTACAATCCTTCATCTCAAATTTGCGCAATAGTTCTCCAATATATTTCTTCTGAGAAATAAAAATGTGCTTCGGTTTTTTATCTACATCGATCCCTAGATAATAATGTAGTAATCCCAAATCTATCATATCAAAAACCTTTTGCAACTCCTTTTTAATAGATGCTATATAATCATCATTATTTCCTGTGATAAGCAAATCATCTACATAGACAACTAGATATACAACCGATCTTTCAACTTTCTTAACAAATAAAGTTGCATCATCTAGATTGAAATGCTTATAATTCAACTTGAGAAGATGTTTAGTTAACTTTGCATACCAAGCACGAGGTGCTTGTTTTAAACCATACAATGATTTTATCAATTTGCATACTTTATGCTCTTTTCCTTTAACAAAAAAACCCTATGGCTGCAACATATAGACATCTTCTTTTAAATCTCCATTTAAGAAGGAAGTTTTTACATCCATGTGATGTATTTTCCATCCTTTTTGAGCTGCAAGAGAAAATAAGGTTCTAATGGTGCCCCATTTCATTGTGGGAGCAAATGTTTATGTATAATCAATACCTTCTTTTTGTGCATACCCCTTTGCTACAAGTCTTGCTTTGTGCTTATCAAGAGAACCATCAGCTTTATATTTAGTTTTATAAATCCACTTACTACCAATAGGAGGATCCACCAACCTCCAAGTATCATTTTTAATAAGAGCATCATACTCTTTTTGCATTGCATCTTTCCATTCATTACAACTATTGGCTTCTTCAAAAGTAGTAGGTTCATTAACAACAGAAAAGTTTATCTCAAATTCACCATACCTTTTTGGCATTGTCTTGGTTCATGTTGATCTGCATATTGATTGTTGCAATGTTTGCTCAGTTTCAAGAGTGTTTGAAATAGGTTCTTCAGGACCATTATTATCCTCCAATTTTTCCTCAGTAGGAACCTTATTATGAACATTATTATCAACCAATTGTTCTTCTATAGAAACATTATTATCATCAAAAACATTGCTATCAACTAATTTTTCTTCATTCTTTGATGTGGTCTTATTCTCTGGTGTTGTTGAAGGAAAATCCACAGACTGGTCTAGAATATGAATTCCCCTTCAGGATGTGGGAGATCATTATCCCATTCATAATAAAACTTCTTGGAAGAGAATCTATCCAATTGATTGAGTTGCCTATCAATAGTAGAAGCATCTTTAGCAAATTCAAGAAAAACAACATCTCTTGAAACAACAAATTTCTTGTTTTCCTCATCATACAATTGATAAGCTCTGGAGGTATTAGAATACCCCAAGAAAAGACATTTGCAACTTCTTGCACCCAATTTGTCTTATTGTTGTTTAGGAATTAAAGCATAACATGGAGAACCAAAAACTCCGAAATGTTGAACAACAGGAAGACGATTATACCACAATTCATAAGGGGACTTATTATTGATGGCAGTAGAAGGACAATGATTGCGAATATAAACAACACAAAGTATTGCTTCTCCCCAAAACATCAACTTGACATTCTGAAAAAAACATCATTGACCTTACCATATTAAGCAAATCTCTGTTCATGCGCTCTGCTACACCGTTTTGTTGTGGAGTATAAGGAACGGTGGTCTGATGTTTAATACCATTATCTTGTAAGTACTTTTCAAACTCATTAGAGGTGTATTCACCACCATTATCTGATCGTAGAGTGTCAATATTAAGTTGAGTTTCATTTGTAATCCATAAATAAAAAAAATTTAAAAGTTGCAAAAACCTGAGATTTATATTTCAACAAATAAACCCAACACATCCTGGTGTAGTCATCAATAAAATTCAGCGGATATTTATTACTATTTGCAAATTGAACAGGCATGGGCCCACATAAATCAGAATGTATGAGACCTGACTTCTTGGAAGCTCAGGAAGTAGATCCATAAAAAGGTTGTTTACAATGCTTGCCTAAAATACAAGCATTACATGGAGAAAGCTTTCTTGGAATAGTAGGAAGCCCCTGAATACCTTGTTGTTTCATAATCCAGATACTATCATAATTAATATGACCAAAACGAGCATGCCACAATCAGTTGGAAGACAAAGTATCACTATGCTGAGCCAAAAGAGCTGAATTAGATTGAAAAGAGGATGTCCCTTTAAGTTTTAAAAGTTTGTATTCTTCAACACCAGTCATAACAATCACCTGATCAGATGTTTTTCTTATTTCAATTATACCATCAAACATATGTATAGAATGTCCTTGTTGCCTAATATGTATGAGAGACATCAAATTTCTTTTTAATTGAGGAATATAAAGAACATCATGCAAAATATAATCAGCAAGTCCTGGTAGGTGAAGTCGAATAGATCCAATCCCTGAAGGCTTTAACTGGGACTTATCAGCAAAATAAACTATTCCATCAATGTGATTACTTAATGTCTCAAAAAAATCTCTTCTCAAGGTCATATGGCAAGTGGCTCTAGTATCTAAAATCCAAGTGTCTTCCCAAGAAGCAAAAGAAGTGCTAAAAACCTCATTTATACTAAGATTACAATGTGCAACAATATAGTTAGCAAATTTAGGTGGTTTTCCTTTGTCTGGAGGTTGTTTCTCTTTCTTCTCACTAATCCTATCCCAAGGAGTGCGACAATGAGAAGAGGTATGCCCCAGTTTACCACACTTGTAGCACTTAAGAGATTGTTTATCATTCTGAAAATGTTTTTGTTGTCTGTCTCCTTGATGATAATGACCCCCCCTGCCTCTAAATGGTCTCCTACCACGACCTCTGTTATTATTATCAAATCTAGCAGAGTCTCCTCTAGGTTTCTTCTCTTTCTGTGCAAGACACAAAGTCTCAACTATGGAAGTGGAAAAAGATTCCTTCTTCCCAAAAGCTTTCTCTCTTTCAGCAATTCTGTCTACAAGTTTGTCAAAATTCATGGCTTTCATATGTCCACTAGCTTGAAGAGACTCTAAGTAGTGCGAATAGGTAGGATATAGGGCTTTAATAAATGTTGTGAGTTGTAAATCAAATTTGACACAAGTTGAGTCAATATCATGAAAAAGAGCTTTAATTTCGGAAGCTAACTTCATGGGATTATTATCTTTCAGTTCCAGATTAAACAACTTCATCAACAATTGTATAATTTCCAGCTCTGAATGGGAGTCATAAAGATCTTTTAATTTCTCTAATGCTTTAAACGTTGTGGTGTTGGAAAGAATATGTTTGCTTACCTCTTCAATGACTGGGGCAGAAATTAAAGCATGTGCCTTTTTATCTTTACTCTTCCAAATTACAAGTTGTCTTGCATCTATAGATTTCTCTGGGTCATTGTCATCCTTGCCTTCACAAATTTCCTCCTATAAATCATTAAAAATAAGAGTATTTTTTATTTTTCGAAACCATTATTGGTAATTTTCTTGTCCGAAGAGCACTACTCCCACGATTGATGCTAATGAATGCATTGTAAACTAATCTATGTAAATGAAATTCCACTTGCACAATTAAAAGAAAATAAAATCTCACAACACCTTCAACCTTGGCTGCTATGTAGACTGCTCACAGCGTCTCTCATAAACAAGCCTAGTGACTGGACACTAGAGGGCCTTCGGGCACTTGTTGTCCCTTCGCAGCAACTAAGCCAGCCGACTCTTCGCAAATCTGGAGCTACTTCGCCAAGGTTTCACGCCCTCTCACGCAGGGACACAAAATACACACAGCCACTCAAAATAACATGGAGTTTTTAAATAAAAAGGTGGTTAAAAAATTCGTGGCTCTCATACCACTGTACACAGCCAAATATAAACTCCACAGTACTCGGAGGTTTCATGTTATTAATTCAAAATGCGGATAAATTTTATATATATATGCTAATAGACAGTTAAGCAACGGATAGACAGTTAAGCGTTTGATAGTTCTGAGCAGTTAAACGAACTGCAGATAACTGTCGGAGGATAAACAAACTGTAACTTCTGGAGGATTAGTTAACAGTATGGCATACATGGATAAAGTCTCTCCTACATTCATCTAGGAACAAAAATAAGGATGACCAAGCTAGCCTAAGATTGGTATAAACAAAATCAAAATATCTCTCACAAAATAGTATATCATGCTAAAGATACATTGGAATTTGTTCTAGCAAAGATGGAAGTTGTTAGAATGTGTTAATGATTTTCTAGTGGTCTTAGATTACATGGCTATGGCATTTGTAATGTTATTCTTCAATAACTCTCTATATTGTAAAAAAGGTTTATCCCACATGCATTATGAGAATTGTTCTGTTTTCACACTCTCGTATATAATAGAGTTGGAGGCCCTTTAGTGTGCAAGAGTGTGTGAGAGTGTGTGACTAGTTTATGCTATTGATATTTTGTCGAGACCCTATGGGTCCTAAGGGAAAATCATCCATATGGTTAAGTGTTCTCTTTTCCTTCTTGATTTACTGATTTATTTGATGCATGCATAGGAATTTAGACCAATTAGATTTCATTATATGTTATTGCATATTTATCAGGTCTATCATGGTATCAAAGTCAATTACCGAGCTCTTTCTCCTTGCACAAATTCTCTTTTGATTTTTTTGCATAAGTTTCAGTGGATCTATTCGTTTAGCCCCCCTTCCCTTGTGGATCTATTTTTTTTATCTAGACAACCACTTTGTTTTTCATTGGATCTGAGTAGATCTCGCCTTTTCTGAGCTTTTTTTCTGCAAATATGACCTCACCATTATCTCCATAATAGAGGAATCAGTCAAGACCAACTATTGGTTCGTCAAAAATGGCTTATGTTTTCCCAAATCTAAATTAACTTTCCTAGCCTAGCCTAGGTCATTTAATTTTTTTTTAAACCTAAAGTTTTTGGGAAATTTTTTAGGCTTGGTGGTTTACCAAGCCTATTTTTTTACTAAGTTTATATTTTCTTTGAGTGAATTTTTTTTTTATGGGTTCTTTTTTCCACCATATACAAAACTATCCTCCTCCCTCACCTCTCCATCGTCGTACGGACTATACAGATCATGGTTTTTTTTGTATGATCATGTTTAATTAGTACATTTTCTCAAAGTCAGATTGTGTTTCACTCAAATTTACATGTGTGAGGGAATTTTCCTCTCCAATTTGACACTATACAACCACATTTTGCTCATTTGCGACTATTTCATTCAACCATGGGTTTTAGTAGCAATTTATCTCAATCTGAGAATTTTACTACAGTGATTTGTCTCTTTGAAGACCAATCTGCTATTTAAGGGCCTATTTCTCAGTGAGGGGCACATTTCTGAGCTATAAAAGAGTTGATTTCCTTATTAAAGGGTCATTTTTGCTTCAATCTGTTGCATACGACCACGTTCTTTTTTTAGAAGGGTGATTTGTTTGCTAAAAGGACCAATTTGCTTATTAGAGGGTAGATTTTATTGTTGGGGGGAGATTTTCTTCCGAGAGAGAAGATTTGAGGTTTTTATCAGTAATGTAACCCAGATCCTCATTTTTAACAACAATTTGACTCAGATCTAAGAACTAAAGGTTCCAGCAGCGATTTTCCTTCTTGTGCATACAGCCAAGTTCGTACAACCTCGACTTGGCTTCCACACCCACCGTACTACTTCAATTTCCATTGGGTTCTCTCTCTTTTTGTGTTTCGAGTCCTCTACAACTGGTTCCTTTTATCAACAGAGGCAACAAGGGTTAGTTGCATCTTATGACCACATTTTGGGAGAGAGGGTTTTGTTGTAGCATCCAGTTATTTGGGGTTCTTCACAGAGGTTTTGGTGCAACATTTGAATTTCTTCGCTGATGGTTTGCAAATATGGTTGAGTATTCATTGGATTAGTAGTTGTTTGCATTCGTTGGGATATTCTTCAAGACATGGGGTCTTGTTTTCTCAATTTTACTACCATCATAGCTCCATCTTAACCCCAGATCTCCAAGAGGGATCAAATCTCTCCAGGTGCAAACCCATTTTTTAGTGAAAAACTTGAGGAAAGATTTGCACCTCGAGAGTTTTGATCCCTCTCAGTGCTTGATAGATGTGGGGTTAAGATGGAGCTATGTTGGTAGTAATAGTAAATAGTAAATACTAATGTAATAGTAAATATACTAAAGTAATAATAATAGTAAATATACTAAAGTAAATAGTAATAGTAAATAATAAATACTAAAGTAATAGAAGTAATAGTAGTAGTAAATATAAATAGCAATAGTAATAGTAAATGCTAAACTAATAGTAAATTTACTAAAGTAATAGTAAATATGATATATATAATAGTGTGTGTAATTTTTGCTTTTATTAATTGACCCAACTTTTTTAATTGAGCCGACTTTAAATTTTTAAAAATTTTGAAATCTAACATCACCCCAACGTGACAACTTCTCCCTATACTGGATTGTAGAGCGCCTCTCGACGCAACAAATCTACAGCCTACACATTTATATATATATCTCATACACTTAGATATGCAATCTACACACTTAGATCACTACTCATACTTTCATATATGTGGCACATAGGTTTTCCTTTTGTAGACAGTAGAGTTCTAAATTATCTTGCAGATACAGTTCTTGTGGATCATATCATGGTTCATTTCTTGTTGGAGGGCGTCATGGATTTCAAATTTACTTTTGCAGCATCCTTTATACACTCAGATCCATGACATGGCTTGGATCTTGGATCATTGTGCACCCAGAGCATTGGATCATTGTTTGCAACAACACATGAGATCATTGTGACATCATGTATTCTTGGTGAGATTGTTATTTGACACATTGTCGACTTTCCCTGATGATTCATGTCTTTCTCTTGGAGGTTCCTTTTTGGAGTTTTCTCTCTACTTTCTTCACATGTTCCTCAATGGTGTGTTTGAATATTTTGGAGACAAATTGGTTATGCAGATTACTTATTTATCTTGATTTGGTTGGCACTTCATCATGAGCATATCAATGTTGTCATTGATGGTCATTATGCATTGGTTCTTGATGGTAGCGAGTGTTTTCTCCTTGCACCTTATTGAGGACCCGGTTGTTAGTGTTGCATTTGTTCTTGATGGTAGCAAGTGTCTTCTCCTTGCACCTTATTGAGGATCTTGTTTCAACTTGTGGATGGTGTTGGTTCTTGTTTACTTATATCTTGTTTGAGTTTGTATTGATTGACCCAGGGTTCATGTTTGTTCAGGGTTCCAACAAAGCCTCTAAAATTATCGGCCCTATTGGCAAAACCAGAAGGCAACGCAGCACACAGGGTACACTGCGCAGTCTCACCCGAGATAGTCTTAATGGGTGGCTACAATACTCATGTGTTTACAGCCTAGGATTGAGTGAGAGATCTGATAATTGTATCTTGAGAGTGCTACTGTAACTTATTAACGCAGTATACCGTTATCATGATTTATGCAGAGAATATAATAACTCATTCATTAGCTTATCAATATCTCCTGAAAGACAATAAAGACATACATGCATTCAATCACATAACAAATATGTTTCCATGGTTCACCCCCTCTTGGGCTATGACCACAAAGATTTGGCTCTTAGCTCTTTTATTATAGTCGTTCGGTCACTACAGTGCCACACGCTTTACAACTCTTCTCCGTTGGATCAAGATCTATGATGAGGCGGACTAGATCGCACCAGGCTCCTCAGCCTGCAATCTAACCCTCAAAATATACCCTTCTTCAGTCCTCTCTAGATCAACAACTTACAAAAGTAGGTCATACAACAAGATATTACATACCATACGTTCCTTGTACTCGTCTCTCTATATCTCTATCAACTCGCTACAACAATGAGCATCCCCTTTATGAGACCTAGATAACTATATTTATACGTTTATGTCTCTTCAGCCATTACAATATATTACCAAAACCCTAACCCTAACGTCGTTAGGTCTTCCATGAATACATGCATGTTTTTTTTCCTTTTAGCTATCGCTTTCCTCGTGCATGCCTTCTTTCCCAAAATCGCCTTGCTTTCCTCTTTGATATGATTCCAACATGCCCCCAACACTGACATGTGGCTAGTCCCAAGCCACCTAACCTTTGTGCGCTTCGTCAATCTCCCTGGTGATCGCCTGGAACTCCTCCTTGAGCTCCACTGCTTGTGTTTGTGTCTGCCCAGTCTTCTCATTGAGTGTGTCTACTATCTTGACTGCAATTTCGTCACTGATCAATCATGCGCACTGTGCTAGGGTCTGTGCTATATATGTCTTGGATTCCTCTGCTTGTGCAATGAATTATGCTACTCGCTCTTGAAGCGGTTCCATTTGAGCCTAACGCTCCTTTTTCAGTGTTTGCGCAATGGTGAGCTCTGCCTATAGTTTCTTCATATTATGTGCCCCTTTGATGCACTCTATGATGGACATTGTCTTATGCCTCTGCTTGAGGTCCTAGATAGCTACACTTATCCTTTCTTCTTCATTGTCCCACTGTTGGACTTGTTGATCCTCTTCTAGCTTTGTCCAGAGCTATGTTGCTTGGTCGAACAAGTCGGTTACTATGTTGACCTATTGCTCTATCTCTTGTAGTTTCTCTGTTGCCTCCTGCTTCCTTTGCTCCCCTACCTTTGGTGGAGTGGTAGGTGTGAGCTGCTCGTAGAGATTCTCAATCTCCTTCTGATATTGATCGATTTCCTGTGCAATCTTATCAATATTCTTTGTTGTTGTGAGTTCGTCCCTCGACTGCGAGATCTTTGGAATATTCTTGTAATTTCCTGCCACTTTTCGTTCCAATCCATTCATGCGCTCCCTCTCCTCTTGGGTCTCGAGCTTAGCCTGCTCGCATATTAATTCCAGTGCGTCCCACTTCTCCATTGCCTGCTATAATTCAGCTAAGTCTGTGCATGCACGAGACTGTACCTCTTGGGTAATGCTAACCTGCAATTTGTGTAGATCTTTGGATGGTATTCGTGACAATACTAGTTGGAGTTGAGCTAAGTCCTTTAAGGGTGTTTTCCCCACTATCTTGTCCATGCGCAACATACTGGGTGTAATGTGGAATGTTGCGTTCGACTGCAGTATTGTGTGGATTGTATCTTTCTCTCCTTCGTCCTGTATTTCTTTTGTCTGTGATGTTTATGACCTTGTTCCTATGTTGTTGCCTGATGCATGTGCTTCCCCTATCTGCTTGAGGAACTGTCGCATGCCTGCCATCTCCTCTTGAATTATGTTCCTATGGTGCACATCTATCTCAAAGTCTTCCGATGTACGATCCTGAACCATTTGGGCTATCATCTCTGCATCATCCTCCGTGATCGTGTAATCTGGAGGTGTTTTTTGCGCCTTCATCTTCTTGTGCACACCCCCCATCTGAGTAGTTGGTCTCTTATTCAGGCCTGGTCCTTGTGAGTTGCGACTTGGTGTAGTCCCATGTGCTTCCTCGGCCTGTTTTTGTTGTTCTTGTGCTAGCTGTGTATTATTCTTCTTCCCCTTCTGGGTTCCTGTCTTAGTTGTCCCTTCGTTTGTCTGCTTTTCTTTGGTCTAGCCCGTCCTTCGTTTCTTGGGCACTGGGATCTTCTAGTCGTCTTCCCAGTCTTTGATAACCATGTCGATTTTGCCCTCCTTGATGCAATAGCGCATCTATAGCCATTGCTTATTGGGGTCCTTATGCACCTGTATCCACATCACATGTCGAGTGGCCTTGAAGTTGGCAAGGTTTTGATATTGTGCGATAGCCTGTGGTGTTATTCTCCACATGTTGGAGATGGCCTCCTGTAGGTCACGAAGGTATCCTTCGAATACAACTGCGTTCATCTTCCTGTTCTTGGTATCTAATGCAACACCAAGTGATAAATACATCTCTCCACAATTCATCTTGGGTCTGGTGGCGAAGAATGCATAGTTTGGTTCCTTCCATCCCATGATGGCCATCAACATGAGAAACCATGAGTAATGAAATTATGTTCCTAGATCCTGCGCATCCTTGCAGTCATCTAGGAATAAATTCAACAGATACTGTGCACAACTAACTATGGTGCCCTCGGCACATTGTGCTGCAACTGCGATGACCCCAGCCGGGACTTCCTCCCTACGGAATTTTCTTAGCATCTTGTAGGCCAAGATTTTGGCGTCCATTTTTGTTGCGACATCATTGGTCCTCTTGATGATGATTCCTCGTGTCCCCCTGCCAATGTCGTATTTATTCTTCATCTCCTCCACGAGTGCCTTCTCCTTTGTCTTATCATCGAGGAATTGCACGGGATCCATGCCCTAGTATGGCATCCCTGTAATGTGTGCAATGAGCTCCACGTCTATAGAGACAAGTTTGTCCAACCATATATCCCCACCATGTGTGACTGCCATCGGTTGTTTGACACAACTTTTTGTGTATTTTCCTCTGCCAAAGTGTGGTAGATCTAGCAGACCTAAAATCCATGTTTTCTCCAATCTTGTTTCCCACTGGAGTGTTTGATCAATCGGTTCCCCAACCGCATTCACTCCCACAGTCTATAAGTATACTCTTTTTGTGAATTTCGGGAACTTTTCTGTGTCTATTACATCGTGGTCCAAGTATTTCAGCTTCTCGATATGACCTATCAAGTCTGATTTCACCCGTACCCCATCTGGTATACGCAACAAAACAAGGGCAACGACGGGTTGCTTGCGTGGTGACCTAGGTACTTTTTGCTTTTATTTCTTCGGCGGTGGTTGGATCAAGGTTCCAGCCTCCATTGGTCATACTTCGGAAAACCGTTCTAGCCAACCCGTGAAATCTTCTACTGTTACTTCCAGTGGGTGGTCTGACACAATTGTTTGAGATTCCTTTGGCTCAACTGTTGCTGCCAAATTTGTAGTCGTCCTCCAGGGTTTTTGTGCCCTGGTTCTGTTGCTCTTGCGCCTCTACAGGCATATCCACATTCATGCCCTCATGTGCTTGTTGTTGGATTTCTTCTACCACAGTTGTGGGGTTTATCAGTGGTGTATTTGGTGAGGGAATTTCATCTATATTGACGATATCGGGTGGTTGTTGTTCGCCTTCCTCCGATAGTGCATGTGCCCTAGTTCTAATTCTAGAGTGTCATGCAGTCTGGATTGTGTCTTCTTTCTTTGGTGGTGCCATGGTGGTGAATATCGAGCGTTTGCCGAGTTCAAAGGTATCTGTAAGCTCTGTGAGCTGCGCTCTGTGCTTCATATGCCTTCTCGTTCTCTGTCTTTTCCAGTTTTGCAATAGACTATTTGCTCCCACGTCCGTATTTTGTATGGGCCTTGTATGAAACTTGTTGAGGACGCTACCTTTATGGTGAATTCATTGAACCTCCTATTCCTTCATACTTGCCATTACTCTCCCCCGTCGTCTCCAGTTGTTGTGATTAATGCGGCATCCTATCGGTCCTTTTCGGCATTCAATTTCACATAACTTCATTGTTTCGTACTACTTTTGTTGTCTTTTCTTTTCCTACTTGTTTCCATCCTGGCCTAGCTATTGGACTTGTCCTCACCGAATTTGTATTCCTAAGTCTATGTGTTCCTTCTTCTTTCAGCACACTATGCCTTTGTTGGTACTGTTGAATATCCTATTTTTTATTTTTATTTTACTGCGTGGTGGGTGGTCGACTATCCTTGTACAGCTTTAGTCGGCTCCCGTTTATCATCCCTCTGAGTTATGCACCTGCTAAGTCTTTAAAATGTACAATTCCTCCATCTATGACAATTTTTACTTCGTACGATTCTAACTTGTGCATTATGAGCTTTCCTGGGTGCTGAAAGGATTTGTTGTCATACATCAACACTAAATCTCCTTCCTTGAAATTTTTCTTCTTGATGTGTCTGTCATGCCAAGATTTGTCCCTTGCTTTCTGAACTTGTTGGTGGAACCCTGCTAGGATCCAATCTTCCTCCATGGTCATCAGTTGATTTAGTCTCTCATGTATTGCGCCTCGTTTAGTCACGTGTGTAATTGATGCTATGCGCAAGCTTGGTACTAGGAATTCTAATGGAACCACTACTTATTGGCCATATACCAGTTTAAATGGTGTGTGCCCTGTCAAATTTTTGCACGTATTCCTGTAGGCCCACAATACTACTGTTGTTTTAAGGTCCCAATCATCTATGTTGACATTACAGACCTTCGTCGATGCATTTTCAAGGATTTTGTTAAATTCCTCTACTGTGTCATTTGCCTGTGGGTGATATGGTGTGCTCTTCTGATGATGGACTTCAAACTCTTCAGTCACAGTGTTGATAGTGTGGTTAATGAAGTGTGTTCCTTATCAAAACTCTTGGACACCCAAATCGAGTGATTACTTGTTCAAATAGAAAGTGTGTTGTTGTTGTTGCACCGCAATCCTACACTGGTGTTGCTTCTACCCATGTTGTTAGGTATTATGTAGCAGTGATAATGTACCTTGCTCCTATTCTTTTTTTTGGTGGGTTGATTGGTCCCACAAAGTCTATTTCCCATTTATCGAATGCTTGCAATGTTACATGTGGTCATAGTGGCATCTCATCCCTTCTGTTGGGTTTACCAACCCTTTGACAGACGTCACATTTATGGTAGTATTCCTTCAAATCTCTATGAATGGTCGGCCACCATAGTCCTCTGCGCAATACCTTCTACGCGGTATCTTTGCCTGCGTAATGTCCTCCTGTTATTCCCTCATGGGCTTCTGTTAAAACTCTTGGTCTTTCATGTTCTAACACATATCTACGCAAGATGTTGTCTGTGCCCATTTTGTATAAGTGTCCTGCGATCAGTTGATAGTATGCAGCACGAACTACCGGGTTTTTCTTCTGCGCGGTGTTGTATTCCGACGGTGCAGTACATGTGCTCAAGTACTGAATGATATCTGCAAAGTATTCATCAGCGATCTGGACTAAAAATAATTGTGTGTCTAGGAAATTGTCCTCTAAACTCGTAGGTTCTTTTCTGTTTGTGACCCTTGATAGGTGGTCAAGTCCTGCATTCAATTTCCCTGGCTTGACTATTACTTCAAAATCAAATTCTTGAAATAGTAGTAGCCATCAACAGATTCTCTCCCCTGTTAGCATTCTGTAAATTTTGTCTGGTTGATAAACAAATGACAGAGGTAATTGTTTCAACCTACTTTAGAGTTGAAGCACTAGCCTACTCAACTCAGAGAGGGCTCTCTCGTGTCACTTGATATTTATTTGGAAATTGGTAGCTAGATTTGGTTTGTTTTGGGGGTTTTAATAAAGTTTGTTGGCCAAGAAGAGGAGGGACACTCTGGGCTATGGAGTCAAAATTCTGAAAAATGAATGAAAACATTGACTGGCCAATAGAACTCTCCATAGGATAAAGGCTAAATGAGGAAATGAATCTGAGATGTAAATAATATTAAGCAAAGTGTAAGAGGAAAGAGATAACAAATAATTGCATCAGAGCATTACTGAAATGAATTATGAATTAGTTAGGAAGAAATACACCACAGTTCAAATTGTTTCAGCCGAGAGCATCAAGAGATGAATTATGGGCCTTTAACTCTCTAATTTAAACAGACAAAAATGTAAATGGAATTAAAGAAACATAGAAAATACATATAATGAGGGAAGACAAAACTCATATCACCACCATTAGAATATTTTCATAGAGACTTCAAAATCTTTTGCATATGTATTCAATTCAGTCCCAGAAATTTACAATATATTTTAGAACAACCAGAATTTGTGCCCTTGCACTTCTGCCCACCCTAATACATTCGGAACCTCTATCATTTATACAATTTTGAGTTCGTTTAGCTAGAAACTGATTAGAATATCTGAACTGAAACATTTAAGCTTCTACAATGATTACAAATGACAGTTTTCAGAAAAATGTTTCATGATCCCTGCAAATTCCTCTGACGCTCCAGCTCCTTCCTTTGCCACATTCTCTTTGAAATTTCACTTATACTCCTTCAAATCTAATTCTATATTCTCATTAAATATTTTGGAATAATATATTTGAAATAAAAATAATTCCTAAATATTTTTCTATCCTGTAGAATTAAATTTCCATAATTTAATTCATGCATGTGGTTTTTAAAACCATTTATTTGCTTGTTTCCTGTGGTTTTGGAAACCATGTCTTGTTTTGCCCAATTTACCATTTCACTGTAAAAAACATTTACTGTTAAAGGTAATATGAAATTTACCATTTCACCTCTGTAAAATAATTTCACCGTGAGGAAGAATTTCTTTTATTGGAAATTCCATAATCATTATTGAAAACATACTACTGGAAAAATGTCACACATAAACCATAGGATAAATGGTGCATTTATTATATCAGGCTTGGGCTGGAGTGGTTTAATTCAAACTACTTTTCTCCCCAATATTCACCATGTAAAAACATGTGTCCAATCACCAAAACCACAGTATTTTCCCCATCCCACCTTCACATAATTAACCTCCGCGTTAATTCTATGCCCGATATGTATTTTCCATATTATAAATCAAGATTTGTGCCCATAATTTGACGTGATGCCATAAATTAAATCTTGGATCAAGTATTAATATAAATATTTTAATATAAAAATATTTATATTAATAACAATAAACATTTTTTCCAATTTCTAAGGACTTTGGGCATATGAGGCTTAACACGTGACTTTGTGTATAGGATAAGGGTGCTTAATAAAAGACATATTTTTTATTTTCAACGGGAATATGAAAATAAGGGTAAAAATGAATGAAGTGATGGAACTAAGCGATTTAGATAAGAATTAAGGCTAGGTATAGGATTGGGATATTTGCCAATTTTGTACTCATGGAGTACATGACTATTTTGGATGATCAGTTGGGTGAAGGATTTAGGTGATGGGAGCTTGACGGAGCTGGTGAAAAAGTTTTAAAATATGAGTGGAAAGATAGCGCAAGGACAAGATGCTTTGGAAAAAAATAATGCAAATTAGCAGGTGATAACATAGGCTCCAACTGGGGATGTTATCCTCCCTGTGAGGTAGAAAAGAATTGGTAGACTCGGTGCCTGATCCATTGATCTGCTCCCAAAACATGTGTGTGTGCCCTGCCTCAACCTGTCACTAGTGTCTACTGAAAACCAAACTCTGCACATTGTTCTCAACTGGATACTGAACACTAAATACACCGCTAAAATTTGACTGTACACACTACTGAAAATCCAAACTGAAAAATGCTTGACCAACAAGCTTATTTGCACACTCCTATCTATGCTAAATCTGTTGAAATGAATACTCAAACAAGTGATGCTAAAGTGCCAATGCAACCAATCAAGCAATTGGCTTCCCAATTTTTCTCTGCTCGCATCTTTCTTAAGAAGGAAGACAAATGTAAAAGATGGCAGCTGAAAACAAAAGTTGAATCCAAAACCTGAGCTTATGAATAAAACAAACTCCTCCTTCACTAGAGACTGTAATAGGATGGCCACAAGGTCTTGAAAACCATGAAAAAACATTTATTCTTGATGAGCAAAAACAAAAACAAAAGCCTCTTTAATAAGTGTTTGTTGCTCTTGCTCTATTTCTTCTATTTTGAGAACATTTTCAAATGAAATGGAAACAATAGGTTTGTCTACTCTTCCATGCATATCAACAAAAACATTCATACATTCTTGAACATCTTCAAATATGACATCCATATTATGTGCATCAAGGCTATCCTCTTGTTCATCAAACAATTTTGATTTGGTTTCATTAACCTTTTGGAAAATTGCTTGAGGATTGTCATTTTGACTTTCAAATGAATGAATGGAAATTAGTTCTTGTTCATAATCTTCTTTCAAATGAGAAAAGATAACAGCACGCACTATTTCACAGTCTAGAGTTCCCATGGATGCATTTTCAAAACCATGATTTTCAAAGGAATCAAATAAAACAACTGCCTCTTCATTATCTTTATGTATTTCTGATTGAAAAATGGCATACATTGTTTTGTTGCTTTCCTGAAGCTCTATGTCATTTGTTTTTTCACTGCATGGAGTCTCCATAAATGCAGTTTCGAAATCCTCATCCATGTCTAGGACACTTAGAATTTGAACAACCACATCATTCACAGGGGAAGAAAGACAACTTTGAAACACTTTGTCTTGCTGGAAATATTGTTGAATATCTTCATCAAGCTCAGGAGAAGGAAAATGACTTTTAGCAACAATTTCTTGATCAACATCACCTTCAACAAAAGGAGGGGATACTATTTGTTGTTGGGATGAATATTCATAAAGGGCTTCTACAATTTCATCATTCATACACTCTTCATCACCAAAAACATTTTCAAGGTACTTAATGAAATGTTCACAAAATTCACAACAATCTTCAAACACCAAGAATGAAGGATTAGATTCTCCATAATGCTTAAAGAATGTTATGTGGAAATCCTTAAGAGAGTATAAGTTTCCTGGTTTTAAACCTTCATACAATAATCTTGATTTCCCCTCTAAAGTAAACATAAACATTTTCATCAAACAATCCTCATGAAATTTAATCCCTAGCTTACATATGTGCATGTGAAATCTAATCAAGTGCAAGGAAACATCATTTCCTTTCCCATCTTCGAATTTAGGCAAATATTTTTGCCAATTTATGTGAGGAATACAATTTGGAAAGTCGGGAATATGAGAGTGATTCATTGGAGCATACCTTGAATATATTGAACTCATCTTCGGACAATGGAGTCGCCAATGATGTTTTGGAAGCTTGATTCTTCATTGAGAGTGGAGTCGCCAATGAAAATTTAAATTTTTGGATTCTTCTACCAGTGGAATGACCTTCAAACTGATTTTTTGATGTGTGGAGTCACCAGAGCAGGAATACAGCCAATATGTGCCTAAGTGTTTGTTGCTCTCAGACCTTAGAACTCAACCATGTCGTTCTTTCCAAGGGAAAATTTTTCAATTTTGTCCCCGACAATGGCACCAAAATGTTAGCACTCTGTAAATTTTGTCTCGTTGATAAACAAATGACAGAGGTAATTGTTTCAACCTACTTTAAAGTTGAAGCACTAGCCTGCTCAAATCAAAGAGGGATCTCTCGTGTCACTTGATATTTCTTTGGAAATCGGTGGATAGATTTGGTTTGTTTTGGGGGTTTTAATAACATTTGTTGGCCAAGAAGAGGAGGGACACTCAGGGCTATGGAGTCAAAATTCTGAAAATGAATGAAAACATTGGTTGGCCAATAGAACTCTCCAGAGGATAAAGGATAAATGAGGCAATGAATCTAAGTTGTAAATAATATTAAGCAGAATGTAAGAGGAAAGAGATAACAAATAATTGCATAAGAGCATTACTGAAATGAATTCTGAATTAGTTAGGAAGAAATACACATAGTTCAAATTGTTTCAGCCGAGAGCATCAAGAGATGAATTCTGGGCCTTTAACTCTCCAAACTAAATAGACAAAAATGTAAATGGAATTAAAGGAACACGGGAAATACATACAATGAGGGAAGACAAAACTCATATCAGCACCATTAGAGTCTTTTCATAAAGACTTCAAAAGATTCTGCATATGTATTCAATTCAGTCCCAGAAATTTTCAATATATTTCAGAACCAGAATTTGTGCCCTTGCACTTCTGCCCACCCTAATACATTCAGAACCTCCATCATTTATACAATTTCGAGTTCCTTAAGTTAGAAACTGATTACAATAGTTGAATTGAAACGTTTAAGCTTCTACAATGATTACAAATGACAGTTTTCAGAAAAATGTTTCATGATCCCTGCAAATTCCTCTGACGCTCTAGCTCCTTCCTCTGCCATGTTCTCTTTGAAATTTCACTTATACTCCTTCAAATCTAATTCCATATTCTCATTAAATATTTGGGAATAATATATTTGAAATAAAAATAATTCCTAAATATTTTTCTATCCTGTAGAATTAAATTTCCATAATTTAATTCATGACAGTGGTTTTTAAAACCATTTATTTGCTTGCTTCTCGTGGTTTTGGAAACCATGTCTTGTTTTTCCCAATTTACCATTTCACTGTAAAAAACATTTACTGTTACCATGTTTTTTCCAATTTACCGTTTCAATGTGAAAAACATTTACTGTGTCATGTTTTTTTCCAATTTACCATCTTTGGTAAAATACCTTTTATCTTCTTCTTTTACTTCCGTAAAACCTTTGGATAAAGAATTATCCAAGTCTTCCTTTCACGTGCATATTCCCATTTAATTATTTTCCATGGAAATAAACATTAATCTCTTTAATTTGTAAAATGTGAATTTTACCTCTATAAAACAATTATTGAAAACATACTCCTCGAAAAATGTCGCACATAAACCATAGGATAAATGGTGCATTTATTATTGGGATGGAGTGGTTTAATTCAAACTACTTTTCCCCCCAATATTCACCACATAAAAACACCAGTCCAATCACCAAAACCACGGTATTTTCCCTGGCCTGCCTTCACATAATTAACCTCCACTTTAATTCTATGCCCGATATGTATTTTCCATATTATAATTCGAGATTTGTGCCCATGATTTGACGTGATGCCATAAATTAAATAAGACTTGACGTGATGCCATAAATTAAATATTGGATCAATTATTAATATAAATATTTTAATATAAAAATATTTATATTAATAATAATAAACGTTTTTTCCAATTTCTAAGGACTTTGGGCATATGAGGCTTAACACATGACTTTGTGGATAGGATAAGGGTGCTTAATAAAAGACATATTTTTTATTTTCAACGGGAATATGAAAATAAGGGTAAAAATGAATGAAGTGATGGAACTAAGGGATTTAGATAAGAATTAAGGCTAGGTATAGGCTTGGGATATTTGCCAATTTTTTACTCATGGAGTACATGACTATTTTGGATGATCAGTTGGGTGAAGGATTTAGGTGATGGGAGCTTGATGGAGCTGGTGAAAAAGATTTAAAATCTAAGTGGAAAAGTAGTGCAAGGACAAGATGCTTTGGGAAAAAATAATGCAAATTAGCAAGTGATAACACCCCGCAACATTGGCTTGTTGACTAGGTATTTAAGGGTTGAGTGATCTGTGAACATATTAAAGTGTTTTCCCAATAAGTTGTCTGAACTTTTGCAGTGCGTAGACCATAGCTAGGCCTTCTCCCTCTGTAGGGTTATAGTTCTGCTATGATTCTGATAACTTTTTGCTCGCAAATTCTATATGGTGATCCAAATATCTCGCTCCTGGTTGCGCCAAGATAGCTCTAAGTGATATGGATAATGCATCTACATGTACATGGAATGTCTTTTCCCAGTCTGGAAATACTAGTATTGGCGCGGTGACCATCTTTTCTTTGAACATATCCAGACCATGTTGGCAATCGTCGTTCCACTGAAACTTCGTATCTTTTCTTAATAGTTTCTCCATTGGTGCGGTAATCTGCGTGTATCCTTTGATAAAATTTGTGTAGTATCATGTGTGTCCCAATGTCGCTCTTAGATGATGGACTGTTTTTGGTGGTGGTAAGTTAACAATTACTGCAATCTTTGCAAGATCTACTAGTAAACCTTGTTTGCATACTATATGGCCCAATAGTATCCCAAACGGTGTTCCAAATATACATTTTTTTATGTTTAATGATATCTGGAACTGTCTACATATTTCTAACATCAGACGTAAGACCTCTACATGCTCTTTCAACAAACTATAAACTTTCCAGTCGTCCAAGTATACCTCTAGAAACTAGTGGATGAATTCCTTAAACGCAACGATGACTACTCGGGAAAATATTGTTGGTGCATTCTTCAGTCCAAATGGCATGACTGTGTACTAGTAGGATCCCCATTCTGTAGAAAATGTGATATTTTATATGTCTTCCTGTGCTATCTTGATCTGGTGGTAGCATGAGAATCCATTAGTGAATGAGTAAGCTTCATGTCCTCCTACGTTCTCCAACACTTCATCCGTGAAAGGTGTAGGGAATGGGTCATGTAAGCATGCATCGTTCAACTTTCTCAAGTCGACGCATATCTATATCCCTCCTTGTTTTTTTTCCTGAACTACCATCGGACTTATCCATTCTGATTCTTCCATTGGTTATATGATTCCTTCTTCGACCATCTTGTCAATCTCGGCTTTGACCTGTATATCGGGTTCAATCGGTATGGTCGTTGTCTGATCGGTCTCGCTTCAGCTCTGAGTGGTATCTTTGTTTCTCCTATATCTCCTGCTATACCCTTCATCTTTGTAAATGTTGTGGGAAGGTCATTGTACTTGCGCAGTAATTCGGTTATGCCTTCTACTGTTTGCTCATCCCAGTAATCTCCAATGCTAGCCATTTTTTTATTTTCGACTATTCCAATGTTAACTTTCTTCACCTTGATCGGCACGGAAATGAATTATTATTCTATAGGTGGACCCTCCACTTCTCTTTCACCTTCTTCTTCCTTGATCTGAATATCGCGCAAATCATCTTCCTCTGGGGTGTCCTCGTGCACATGGTAACATGACAACATTTTCTTGACTGTTTGTTTGTTCCATTGTTGTTCTTATGTTATGAGTTTGACTTCTGGTTCTTTGATGAATATCATCCCTCTTATATGTTTAAGAGCTTCGTCTATGTCGGGGTTTTCATGCTCGAATGAAAAAGTAACTGTAAAATTATGTTGCAATACCGTCCAAGTTGCAAATCTTCTGTGTAGTTCCTAGTCAGTATACTAGTTCGTTGGTATGCCCTCTAAAGTGTGTATGAAAGGGTGAGGCCATTCCTCTGGGGGTGTCAATTTCCATAGTGTTTTTCACTTCTCCGAGTGTTCCACTGGTGCCCCCTATACATCGTACCTTTGTTGCTTGTTGTTTTTATGTTCTGTGATGAACCTTATGCACAGTAACCGCTTACATTGGTACCAATCTGTGATTGTATTTTTGTATGCGCCCCACCATCTTGCAGGTGTGGCCTTGAGTTCTATGTCAAGTGATAAGAGTCTTTGATTCTCTAAAACTTCGTCTTCTTACTGTGTCAAGAATGTTTCTAGATCGTTTATTTCGTGGAAACTGGGTGGTTCCCTTATCTCTGTACCTACCCATCTTACTGTGTGGTCTATTCGTTGACATATTCTCATGGAAACTTCATGTAGCCTTTGTTGCCAGTTCTCTAAACCAGTATCTAAGTCTGTCGTACATGAAGTAATGCTCTGCCAACTAAGTATTCCATCTGCAGTTGGGTTTACGTAATCTTCATCATGCGCAGTTGTTCTATATAATTGGTTGATTTCTTCTAAGTCTAGGCAAGTGGGTTCTACAAACCTATCCCTTTATGATGGTTCTAATGGCGTGATGACCCTGTATTCACCTTACTCAAATGTCATTTTTCGTGTCTTCAAATTGATTATGGCCTCGTTGTCAAACGTCCAATCCAAGCCAAGCAACCCTGGATATGGTGTTGTGTCGTCCACTATTTCAATCACTTCAAAGTTTTCTTTAGTGCACACTCCATCCAAGTCTAATGTCACTCCTTTCAGTCTACTGATTGGTAGGACTCTGTGTTGGTTTGCTAGTTTCAGTTGAACATGTGAGTATCCTAATGTGGCCTCTCCCATGCATTTCCATGTCTTCTTTGGTAATACGTTCACTTCATATCCTAGATCTAGTATGATATCTCCCATGTTGAAATCTCTAATGTTGGCATTCAGTCTAAACTCCCTACTTGTTCTTCTCCTTGTATGTAGGTGATTGACGGTTTTTTGTTCTAGTTTTCCTTTCGTCTCTATACTACATCTTTCTAATACGTTTTGTAATATTTTGACAAATGATGGATCGTTCAATACTCTTACACATTATTGCAAAAAGCCTTTGATTGTACTTACTTGTCCTGTGGATTTCATTTCATTGGTATGATCCAATAATGGAGGCATCTCGTATTCTGGCGCTTCCTTGCTTTGTTGCGCGGTTGAATTCGACGCAATGTCCTCCTTCTGAAATTCTTTTCGGGCTTGTTTAAATATCTCCCTCTCCTTTTGCGCGTCGAACTACTTCCTTGGTTCGATGTTTTTATTTACCCACTGGTATTGTACTGGCTCATGTTGGACTGCGTCGTTTCCTGTTTTAGCTCCTCCACGAGTAACTATGTTGATGTTTCGTCCTTCATCCCTCGCTTCAATTGAGATCCATTAAACATTCTGGTTGTTCTGGTTCCTCTTTTCCTGGATATTTACCAGTAGTGTTTGACATTCTTCCATATCATGGTCCGATGCACGACAATACATACAGGTTGCTGGTGGAAGTGGACATTCCCTTGCATAATGTCTCGATTGTTGAAAATTGTGACATACCATTGGTCCTCTACCTCGTCCAAAACCTCATCTCGCTCGTCCTCCACCTCTGTAACCTACTCGATATCCTCTCGATGTGTTATACTGAGGTGCATGATTATACTGCGCGGTATTGTACTGAGGTTGTGTTGTATTGTACTGTGGTTATGCAATATTATATGGTTGTTGCGTAGTATTATACTGTTGCTACACAGTGTTGTATGGGGCTGGGACTTGATTAAATTGTGGTGTAGCTTGCCCAGTCATCATTTATGCATGCACTTTGTTAGCACTTATTCTTGTAGGGGGATGTTTTTCCTTTGAATTTGGCCATTGGGTGACCAAATGCAAGAAAAGGGGTTTAAAAACCCACCATATACATTTTTATCCAAAGTCGGGGTGCAATTATGCAAGTCCAGGAAGAATATTAGCACCTATTGCGTAGAGATGGTGACATGGGGTCTTCGGGGAAGCAATATTGGACGTCAATTTTAGAGCAGATTCGACCGTCAATCCAGACGGGCCGTTTTCATGATTTCGGGCATCAAGATTTTTGAAATCAAGGGGAGTGAAAACTCCCTAAATGCGAAGCCCAAAAATTTTATAGGGGATAAGCGCAGGGTCATGGCCCAAGGTCGTGTGGAACGATGGATAAGAGATGTGCCAAGGGCTGAAAGTGTCTGTGTAATTTGCAGAAGGAGAGCAGCAGGGCTCGAGGCATCGATATTAATTCAGCAAAGTCATGGGCACCTCCTAGAGCATTCATGGATGTCAAGGCTCATTTCGATCCCAATGAAGACAGTTAATTAAAGTGGGGGATGGTGGTTGAAACCTTGTTTCATTACATAAATGGAAAGCATGAAAGGATGGTCGTGGTGGCTAGCTGACAACCCAGAACTCCTCTGTAAATAGGTTTTCCTACAAAGCCCATACTGTTTTAATTTTGCATCTGACAGAGAAAGACAAGTGCAGTTTGACAACAGAAGGAGGAGATGTAAATCTTTGAATGCAGTGGTTTGTACGTGTCCCTGGGGGTCGTTAGCAGTTCTGAGTATATATACTCATTTTTTAATATTTTGTAGGGGTGGAGGTTTGAGCTGAGCTCCTGATTGTAAAGTTTTAACGAGGCCTCTAGTTCTCTGGTTATGCATCTGTATTTGAGACTTCTTGTTTAATGAAAGTCAGCTTCTTTTGTATCTCTGTAAACAGCTTTGTTAAAACACTCGGAATTGGAGGATCCAGTCGAGGGTAGTTATGTTGTTGTCATGTAGGTTTGATCACTGCAATATTTTCACCAGTTTTAATCAATTTCCTGTGTTATCTTTTCCCTCTTACACTAAGTAGCTCAGACTTGGAGGATCCAGTCAAGTTGTTACAGTAGCATTGTGATGTAGGTTTGATCATCGTGATGGTATAACTGTGTCATTTATGCATATCTTAGTGTCTGGAACTTTTGGTCCAAGAGGATCTTGTTCTTGAATATTTTCTTCCTTAGGCTGCTGGAAGACCGGATGTCCATAGAAGACTCTTACATTTTCTCACCAAGTCTTCCCTCTGCTCATTTTAAACTCAACTTCCTGACTAGAGTTAGATCAAGACCTCACTTGCTTATGCTTTCCTTGGTCCAGGATTCTAAGTTAAAGCAATATTCTCTTGGGTCTACACCCATTCGACCACCCTTATTCATTCATTGTGACATATAAAACTGATGGGTATCAGGCTTACCTCTGTCGCAATCCATAGGTGACTTCTGGTGCTCACATTTCACATTTTTGGCGTCGTTGTCGGGATGAAATTTAAGATTTTCCCTAGGTAGAATGACAACATTTACTAGTTCTGAAGGTGCATCAGAACTTAGTACTTCAAAGATTGCAACCGTGCACCTGGCAACTCCACTGAGGTGATTCTACTGTCTCGGTTTTTTTGTTTCAGTGTTACTTCTTTCGGCTACACGTGGTATCCCTCGGGAGAACACAACGATCAGATCTGGCCTTTGATGGTGAACAAAGGCTAGACACACTCATTATGCATATCATTCACCTGGTGACTCCATGGTTGAGGGATCGTTTGTCAAATCCACTGGTTCGAAATGGAAAAATTCTTGGCTCGGAGGTTTGCTTCTTTTAATTTTTCTATTGTTTTTGGTTTTCCTAATGTTATCCCTAATGTGGATGAATGGGGTGATTATTTGCCCATATTTAGAGGGCATGTAGAGGACAACCCTACTCAACATATCTGTGAGTTTCATGAACTCATGCATCAATGGGATATACATCACGAGGATGTATTATTAAAAATCTTCATGTTCTCATTAGAAAGGGATGCTTGTAAATGGTATCGTTCTTTACCCCTTGCTAGCATCTCCTCCCTGAGAGAGTTTCATGCAGCCTTCAACAGGCACTGTCAAAGGCATTATTCCTCTGAGTTAATCTTTCATAATTGTTGTGAAAAATATGAAGGCCATGATCAAGATGTGGTTGTGTCTTATGAAAGATGTGAGGATGAGGACCATGAAGAGGAGGATGCTCTGGGTGATTTGACAAAGATGGTAGAATATCTCTCTGCAGAGATAGAAGAGTTGAAGGCATATCATGACTGCTGCATTTTTGAAGAAAATATAGAGGATTTTCCAGTTCTTGAAGCTGTTGTTCTTGGAGGCCCTACTGCTGAGGGTAGTATTCAAGATAACATGGTGGTAGAGACATTATTTTATACCCCTCATAATCATGTTGTCTCGGTTTTAAAGGAATGAGCCATTGTGGAGGAGGATTCTTCTCTTTTTCTTCACGAGATTTCCCATGATGTGTTTACATTTGGGACTGAAAAGAAGGATCAGGAGATTGTTCCACTTTGGCCTATTGTCCCTAGCTTTGAGGATTATTCAGACGAAGAGCAGCAAAGCCCCACATCATAGTTCATCGAACAGAGAATCGACCAACCTATATATGACAGTTATGAATCAAGTTCTGAGATGGATGTGCAGGATTTCCAAGAACAGACTGTTGGCCCTCATCCTCTGTTCATTAAGCAAGATTATCTTGAGGAAATCATCCCTCCTAGACCTAATGAAGACACTAAGAAGCAAGATGAAGAGAAGAGTTTTCCCATGGGTCCTGTTTATGATGATTATGAATCTGACTCTTGGGAGACCCAAGAAGAAGAACCAGAGGAGAAACATAAGCAGCAGTTTATCTCCTTTTCAGAACCTGTTAATGAGAAGCCATCACCTGAGATCAGTCAGCCTGTATTGACTATTCACCCTCTTGTGCCTACCAGAGAGACTCAGCCATGTGTGAGCAGCTGCGTAGCAGGGGTGGTCGCTTGTTACACATTTTTGGGAGTTTTCCATTTGGCCTACGAGCCTGTGAAGGAGTACATGGATTTGTACTTCCTTCATGTTTTGAAGCCACCCATCTTTATCCTGACCTCGGAGAAAAGCTAAAGGATGTAACCATTTCATTGTCGCGGTTGCATTAGCTGCTAGTGATCATTGACAGAGTAAAGGATCTTCCATTTGGGAAGTTACTTGATTGGCTATGGCAGAAGTTTGTTTTCACCTAGCACTATGTAAAATTTTATTAGTTTAGGACTGTACATAAATAAGCTCCTTCGAGAATGTGTGTTTATTTTTTGTTTTACTTTCGGCTTGTATTTTCAAGCAATGTGTTTTGAGCTTTACTCCATAGCCCAACAGAAGGCGACTGGAACTCCAAAGGGATATCTTAGAGCCTCGCAGAGAGGAATCTATCCCCCATGGAGCCTAATGTTAGAACTTATTCTTGCAAGGGAATGTTTTTCCTTTGAAGTTGGCCATTGGGTGACCAAATGCAAGAAAATGGGTTTAAAAACCCACCATATCCATTTTTATCCAAAGTCCAGGCGTGATTATGCAAAGGCACACACATACCTAGTCGGCGAAAAGCCATAAAACACAAGCTCAGTCTTAGCCGTCGGATCCATCAGATAAATTAGATCAGCGGCCATCGGGCGATCGGGATTATAGAGTTGCGCAAATTTTAGCATCAGACCAAGGCCCGAAATCATGAGATCTGGGCTGTTCATTTCAGAGGGACATGTGGCACACGATCAGCATAGTCGCGATTTCATGAATTGGGAGGTCGAGATTTGATCACATCAAAGACTCCTGAAACACGAAATCACGAAAAGATCACAGTCGTTGATAAAAGGAGATAGTTGGACTGTTGGATCAAATTTTTATGATTTCGTGAGTCAGGAAAGTAAGAAGGGTGAGTCTCGAAAACTCGCGACATGCAAAATTGCGAAATAATCAGGGTCGTCCATTCCAGGGGACGCGTGGCGCAGGATCTGGGCCAAAGAAAAGTATTCCTAGTAGTGTCGATGGTATGTGGTCCCACATTGAAAGCTTGATTTGGGCCATCTAAAGAAGATGGGAACATGGTAGTAGATAATGTGAAATCACAATTTCTCATATCGGAGGTTCAAGCATGGAGCACATCGCAAACTCCTGACACACAAAATCGCGAAGTGCTCAAAGTTTGGGCCCATGGTCATAGCCCGTGACCCTATGGTGTGCAAGTCCAGAAAGAATATTAGCACCTGTCGTGTAGAGTTGGTGATGTGGGGTCTTCAGGGAAGAAATCTTGGCCGTCAATTTTAGAGCAGATCCGACCGTCGATCCAAACGAGCCATTTTCGCGATTTCGGGCATCGGGATTTTTGAAATCAAGGAGTGAAAACTCCCAAAATTAGAACCCCTGAAATTTTATAGGGGATAAGAACGGCGTCATGGCCCGAGGTCATGTGGAACGATGGATAAGATTTGTGCCAAGGGCCGAAAGTGCCTGTATTGATTGCAAAAGGAGAGTAGCAGGGCTCGAGGCGCCAAGATTAATTTGGCAAAGTCATGGGCACTGCCTAGAGAATTCATGGATGTCAAGGCTTGTCTCGATCCCAATGAAGACAGTTAATGAAAGTGGGGGATGGTGGTTGAAACCTAATTTCATCGCATAAATGGAAAGCATGAAAGGATGGCTGTGACAGCTAGCTGACATCCCATAACTCCTCTGTAAATAGGTTTTCCTGCAAATCCCATACTATTTTAATTTTGCATCTGACAGAGAAATACAAGTGCACTATGGAAACAGAAGGAGGAGACACAAATCTTTGAATGCAGTGGTTCATTCATGTCCCTAGGGGCCGTTAGAAGTGTTATCACCGTAACAATTTTCAGACAAGATCCAAGTCTCAGGAATTTAGCAAGAGCTACATCGTTGCGGAAGCTTGATAGTTTGGAGAATTGATAATTTAGAGTATCGGGACATGTATGGCGGCGTATAGACAAATATAATGGAGGCCTAAAAGGTATAACTCGACAAACCGTCGATTATAAAACAACCTAGATCAACGGTTGGAGCCCGTATCAGGCGATAAACTTGCACGGGACTTAACCATATAAAGGTGGACTGGGGAAACCATTGTGGTTTTTAAAATGGACATCTTTCACCTCCAGAAATACGTCGGGGCGAAAGGCGGGTTGCCTGAAACCACTTTCGCCAAAGCCCCGATGTCACATGTTCCTATACGTCAAATCAAACACTCATGGGGTGTCGGTGGCAACTAGTCAAAATCATCCCGTTTCACTCATTCGGTACTTCACAACCGTATAATGTCAGTTGAACGCCACCATATAACGAACTCGAAAGCTAATCATTTGAAATGGATTGGCCAAGAGTGGTAAATCAATGTACCTGTAAGAGAATATGTCATTGATTCATGATTGGAACTCTATAACTGCAGATTCTCAAGTATGGAGACACCATCTCATACATAAAGGAAGTAGTCTCCAAATTTGCTCGACTCTCTGATTTCTGTGGGAACATTTTGGTGTCCACAAAATTGGGATACGTGGAAAAAGCTATATCTAATGAAACTGGTCATTCAAGAAACATAGAGGATTTACCTACGAGTAAGAAGGAAAGGGTAATTGCATGTATATTAGCGACTAAATTCCACACACAATCTGCTACAGACTCAGGATTGGAAGTCAGACTAAATCCCAATATGAGGGATCTAGTCATCAACAGGCGAGCTGTAAAAAAGAAATGGAGCAAATGAAAGAAGAAAGAAACCATAGCTAAAATGACTAAAAGTGTTGGAGAGAATCAATCGACCTGGTTGGATACTCTAAAGGAGGAGATCGCTAAGCTAAAATAAACTCTCAGGTGGAGACAAGTGCATCCCATCAAGTTTTGGACAAATGGCACCTAGATATGATGAACATGTCCCTAACGGTCCCTCTAAAATAGGGTAATGATTATTATAAATCATTTCTCATTTGTAACTGATCTCTAATATTAGAACGATGAGAAGTCTGAACGTTTTTTATTCCACGAAGAAACCTTCTCTATATATATATTATCTCGAGGATATAGAATGGATAGAAAAAAGAGGAGCCTTCCCGCTGTGCAGGAAGACCTTTGTAAATTTTGGGGCTAGAATGAATATATAAATGCAGAAGCAGATTGTGGACCATTTATGAAAATATTCTAACTAGTGGTGATATGAGTCTTGTTTTACCTTCTCAGTATGTGTTTCATGTGATCTTTTATTCCATATACATTTTTCTTTCGTTTAAATTGGAGAGTTTAAAATCCCAGAATTCATCATTTGATGCTCTTGGCTTAGCGATTTAGACTATGTTTATCTCTTCTGAACTAATTCAGAATTCATTCCAATAATGCTCTGATATAGTTATGTGTTTCCTTTTCCTCTGATGCCATGAAAAATTTTCAGATATAAACTCAAAACTTACTACCTGATTTAGCCTTTTCCGCTTAATAGTTCACAGATTTGACAATGCATTGTTTGTTCTAGACTCCATAACCCAAATGTCATCTCCCTTCCTCCAGTCATTTTATTACAAACCCCGAAACAAACCAAATCTAGCCATCGATTTCCAAAGAAGCATCAAGTGACATGAGAGAGCCCTCTCTAAGTTGAGTAGGCTAGTGCCTCAGCTCTAAAGTTGGTTGAAACAGTTACCTATGTCGTTTGTCTATTCAGTCGGACAAAATTTACAGAGTGCTAACATTCTGGCACCGTTGCCAGGGACGAAATTAAAAAAAATTCCCTGAGAAGAATGACATGCACATATTTGTTGTATTCTTGCTCTGGAGACTCCACACATCAAAAAATCAGTTTGAAGGTGATTCCACTGGTAGAAGAATCCAGAAATTTGAATTTTCAATGGCGACTCCACTCTCAATGCAGAATCCAGCTTCCAAAATATTATTGGTGACTCCACTCAAGTTTCAAATGTAATTCAAAGAATCCACTGAGAAATGAGATCCCTTGACAGAGGTATGAAAAGACATTATGGAAGAAAACAAGTACTTAAAATTGGATTTTTTCCTGGGCATTTTATTGTTTGTTATAGGTTGCCTCTACTTTTTCCTTGAACATGCCAAACAAATTTTTCTTTACCCATTGCATTCTAATGATGATCATGAAAAAATTGCAATCATTTATCCTCCTCTTAAAGTTTCACATGCATACCCCCACCGTATCGATGATTTCGATAAGAGTTTTACAGTTGGGTCATGCGATGACCAAGACCAAGTCGATGAACCCCATAATGCCAAGGCCAATGTCTCTCCCCCTGTTCCTAGTCCAACGTCCTCCAGAGCCCAACATAGATACATACCCCTGAAACTACCCCAAGTCCTCCACAATTTCCCTCCAAATCACCATGAATATCTACCTGTGTTTGATGGAGAAACTCATGTCATCTTAGCTGAAAATCACATCCAAGGGTTTGAGCATTTTATAGATTTATTTGACATTAACCATGATGATGTTTGTATGAGGGATTTCTCTCAATCCTTGAAAGGGGACACCAAAGACTGGTTTAGACATTTGCAGATAGATACAATCAACTCATGGGAGGGATTGAAGAATTTTTTTTAAGGTTTTGGGGCAAGAAGAAATCTTTGGAGCTACAACTTGCAGAGTTATATGCCTTGAAATGGTAGAGCAACGAAACTATCTCTATATTTAGTAGAAACTTTTCTAGTATTTACTACAAATTTCCTGAAGAGATTCAACCCACTGAAGCAGCTTCCATGTTCCATTATACCACAACTCTTCATCCAGATTTGTCTTTCCTCCTTATGGAAAGAAGACCTAAGTCCTTGCAGAAAATGTTTAATGATGCCCAGGATATTCAACACAACATCTAGGCATGTAAACAGATCCAAAAGGAGGAGTTGGATGCTCAAAAACACGAAAGTGAATATGAACAGGAAATAGTTGATTGGAATCTTAAGCATGGAATTAACAATATCATGGGCCCTCTTGAAGTCTCAAATGCTTGTGATCATGCTAAAAATTATATTCCACTTGTTAAAAGAAGAGGTGATGCTCTATATTCTGAGCCATCCCATGATAAGCAGGGAGCTGGTCATTTTGTAGACAGTCAAGAGGATGAGTTTGCAAACTAGTTTGTTGAAGAACAGATTAATGTTCCAAGTTTGTTTTGATTAGACGACGTTGCATATGATGTTGATTTTCCTATATATGACAAATACAAGGATGATCGTTATATTGAAGACTCTCTTCTTCAGCAGTACAGTGAGGAGCAAAATATTAGATCAGCTGAAGAGAATTCCCTACCCCTATGCTTCACTACATTCAAATTGTTGAAAGAGAATTCTCATATCATTGTTGAGGCAAGTGAATTTGTGTTGATGCAAAGTCACACCAAACCAACAAAACAGATTGACAAGATATTGGAACACTCTTCTTAGACGTTGGATGACTCTATTCCTTGTTTTGAGGAAGACCTTGTAGATTCAAAAATACAGTCATTGGTCGAAGACAAAGCTGAAGGTGAGCATGTCCAAAAACCCAAAGAGATGGAAAAATGTACCTATAATGATACTGGAAAAAATGAAGAAGGTTGTGAGTCAGGTAACAAAACCTTTCCATTGTGTTTTTCCTCATTCGAACTATTGAAACAAAATGGCGTTTCAAATCAGAAAATATCCAAGCATGAAGTCGAAGGTGAAGAAAGCACCGAGCTTACAGATAAAAACTCTCTCCCCTTATGTTTTTCTTCCTTTGAATGGTTAAGATAAAATCATGAAATTTCAGAAAAAAAAAAATAGGGACTTCTGACTATATTCACAGTAGCATTGTTTTACATGAAAAGGTTGTTATCATTAAAGTGTTAATGTTTTATGCTGATATTATAGTTCTTTGCATTTCATAAAGATAAGAGCATAACAACCACAAGATCACTAAGAAATACACATCCACAAGTACACAGCATTTATCCTGGGAAACCCTCTAGGGGAAGAAAACCCA
>ML797020.1:315203-366606 GCA_009831015.1 Picea engelmannii
AATTACCGACTTAGTTAATCCTCAATGGGGATTAACCTAACAATAAAAATAATAATAATGACATGATTAATCCACAATGGGGATTTAATCCAATAACAAAATAATAAGAATGCTCTTCGCAGTTACATTATTTCAACATAAAGAACACCAACTACACTCACATGCATTGCACGATCATTACTTGGAAGGGTATTTCAATTCAGAATTTCAATCAGAGCTTAACCATCAGATTAAAGAAGAAGTCGATCAAGAAAAAAATTTCAAAGGTCTTTTCCTCTCTCCTAGAACTAATGCAAATGTTCAACAATATTACCAGCAAGACAAGGTATTTCAAGGTTTCCTTTCTTCCCCTGAAAATGACGTAGTGATTCTATTTCTGAGCAACCTAGAAATGGATGAAGATTTTGAAATTTCGCATATGAAAACTCCAAACAGCGAGAAAACCCTAGTGGAAGATTCTTTCCCTTCTAACTTGATTCCTGAAAAGGAGTCATTCTTTCATATGATTCGGAATCTCGAGACACATTATATGGGAAAGGTTTACGATCAGAATCTACCAACAACAGTGGATTACAACGAATCAATGTCTGCACCAAATCTTTCCACGTCGGATGATGTTCTCTAGCCATGGTCGCTTTATGACTCAGAAAATCCCTACTACCAGACTTCTCAACAACTCTATCAGTTTTTTAGAAGTCAACGAGTTGAATCACCTAAAAACAAAAATACAATGGAAGGAGTGAAACACGATGATTTTTTACACATATTTTAGAAGATCCATTTGCAATCCTATTGGAAGAAATGAAGAATACAAATGTCTTTAATTTTTTGAGATTTGGATTTATGAATGAACTAGAAGTAAGATGGATCTGGAGTAAGCTTGTGCAAAGTATACAAACAGTGGATAAAATGCTTGCATGGTTGCATTGGCATTTTGATTTCACTTGATTGAGTATTCATTTCAGCATTTTAGGGTAGGTAGGAACGTACGAAAAAGCTTGTTGGACAAGCATTTTTCAGTTTATATTTCCAGTATTGTGTACAGTCAGTGTCAGCAGTATATTCAGTGTTCAGTATCCAGTTGAGAGAAGCATGCAGAGTTTAGACTTCAGCAGACACTAGTGATATGGTAGGAGCAGGGTACAAGCACATGTTTTGGGATCATCCCAATGGATCAAGCACCAGGTCTACAAGTTCTTTGTTACCTCACAAGGAGGATAGCATCCCCAGTTGGAGCCTATGTTATCACTGTAACAATTTTCAGGCAAGATCCAAGTCTCAAGAATTTAGCAAGAGCTACATTGTTGTAGAAGCTTGATAGTTTGGAGAATTTATAATTTAGAGGACCGGGAATTGTCTGGCAGCATATAGACAAATATAGTGGAGGCGCAAAAGGTATAACTCAACAGACCGTCGATTATAAAATGACCCAGATCAACGACTGGAGCCCATATCGGGCAGTAAACTAGCACGGGACTTAACCATATAAAGGCGGACCGGGGAAACCATTTTGGTTTTTTAAATGGACGCGCGTCGCCTCCAGAAATATGTCGGGGTGAAAGGCAGGTTGCATGAAACCACTTTCACCAAAGCCCTGATGTCACATGTTCCTATACGTCAAATCAAACACTCGTGGGATGTTGGTGGTGGCTGGTCAAAATCTCCTCGTTTCACTCGTTCAGTACTTCACAACCGTATAATGTCAGGTGAATGCCGCAATATAACGAACTTGAAAGCTAATCAATTGAAATGGATTGGCCAAGTGTGGTAAATAAACATGCATGTAAGAGAATCTATCAGTGATTCATGATTGGAACTCTATAACTACCAATTCTCAAGTATGGAGACACCATCTCATCCATAAATGAAGTAGTCTCCAAATTTGTTTGACTCTCTGATTTTTGTGGGAACATTTCGGTGTCCACGAAATTGGGATACATGGACAAAGTTATATCCAATGAAACTGGTCATTCAGGCAACATAGCGGATTTACCTATGAGTAAGAAGGAAAGTGTAATTGCACGTATATTAGCGAGTAAATTCCACACAAAACCTGCTACGGACTCAGGATTGGAAGTTAGACTAAATCCCATTATGAGGGATCTAGTCATCAACATGCTAGCTGTAAAAAAAGAAATGGAGCAAACAACAAAAGAAAGAAACCATAGTTGAAACAGATGAAAGTGTTGGAGAGAATCAACTGACCCAATTGGATACTCTAAAGGAGGAGATCACTAAGCTAAAATAAACTCTCAGGTGGAGACGAGTACATCCCAGCAAGTTTTGGACAAATGGCACCTAGATATGATGAACATGTCCCTAACGGTCCCTCTAAAATAGGGTAACGGTTATTATAAATCATTTCTCATTTGTAACTGATCTCTGATATTAGAACGATGAGAAGTGTGAACGTTTTGTATTCCACGAAGAAACCTTCTCTATATATATATTATCTCGAGGATATAGAATGGATGGAAAAAAGAGGAGCCTTCCCTCTGTGCAGGAAGACCTTTGTAAATTTTGGGGCTAGAATGAATATATAAATGCAGAAGCGGATTGTGGACTTTATGAAAATATTCTAACTAGCGGTGATATGAGTCTTGTTTTACCTTCTCAGCATGTGTTTCATGTGATCTTTTATTTCATATACATTTTTCTTCCATTTAAATTGGAGAGTTTAAAAGCCCAGAATTCATCGTTTGATGCTCTTGGCTTAGCGATTTAGACTATTTTTATATCTTCTTAACTAATTCAGAATTCATTCCAATAATGCTCTGATATAGTTATGTGTTTCCTTTTCCTCTGATGCCATGCAAAATTTTCAGATATAAACTTGTTAAGTCTCCATTTTGACACTTCTAATGTCCTATATTACCCTCTATTTGAGCCTATTCTACCTATGCTATGAGTGTATACTTGATTGTTTCCTCCATAAATCCACTTAGTGACCTTGTTCATGTGCATAAGGGGTAAATTATGATTAAGGCATGATTTGTTTAATTTTCTTGAGTTAATTTGATTAAATGTTTGATTTTATATGATCTTAATCGTTTGACTCCTAAGCCATTTTGATTTGGTACCCAAAGCTCCACCTATTCCAGTACTTCACACTCTGCGCTATACCGGTACCAACACCTATTTTGTGCTAATCTAGTACTCATGGCTATGACTGTGTCTATTCCAGTACTAAACAGCTACCTACAGGATTTTGGTACCAGCATTCCGGTATTGGATTTTCACCTCGCTTTACGGGCAGATGTAGATGAATCTCAAAATTTAGGGACATGGGTTTTGTCCAGAAATGTGTTTTCATGTGGACTCATGGGCCAGAATCTCCAGATCGCACACGTGTAGAGATCCATATCAAGGGGAACAATCCATTCTAAATATTTGCCAATTTTCCAGAAATTCTAGGATCATGCCCAGATTCGTGAGAAATACATTTCCTTGATTAGCTAATTGGTTATAGTCGACCTCCATTGATGGAAAATGGTTTTGATTTGTATGGATTGTCTAGATCCAAATTTGTAATGTAAAAATCATATAAATTGAGTGATGGCTCTAAGCCAAAGGGGAGGAATTAGTATGCTAGAAATTGGATTTTTGAACCAACTCCTTTTGTAAATTCATTTGCTGAAGATCAATGGAAGTTTGAATTCAAGGATATTGTGTCTCTTAGAATTTAGCATTTTCTGATCTAAAATCTTCCATGTTGGCATCGGCAAGGGCCACCGATTCAGCTTGGTAAGCTCATTGTAAATTATTAGTATAGATTTATATTTTTTTGTACTTGTTGTTTTGATTTCATTTCTGATTTCACTCTTAGAATTGATTGAGAGTCCATCATTCGAATTACATAAGCCATCAAATGGAACATCTCATTAACACTTATGTTTCCTGTGTAGAAATAAAGTAATTGCAAGATTGTAAGATTATATTAAATTTCGGTTGATTCAACAAGTTCTTATCCAAGTTTATCTTTACAAGTTTCTCTTGGAGGTACTGATGAAAACCTCATGTGGTGGACCACCCTTGCAAAACCTCAATGAACTTGTATGAGAACTCTAATAGGATTAACTAGAGGGGCCTCTTAGTCATTATCCGAGATGTTCCATTATACATTGAATAGCTGAGATTTAAGTTGAATGTGGATGATGTCACCCTTGGGATAATTGCAAACAATTAATTATGTGCCTAATAAATCTAAAACACTCTCGTACCACCTGCCTTCCTTATACTCTAAAACTGTCAATGAACAGTATACAATACTCTAAATATTTTGAGTAATATAATAAAAAGGAAGTATCAGGAAGTGCAAGTAAACTCGTCGGGGTACTGAACAGGCCAGCTGGCAGCGAGGCCATGCTTGTATGGTACTAAGGTAAACCCGTCGGGGTACTAAACAGGCCTACTGGCAGCAGGGCTATGTCGGGTAAAGGGAGTTGAAAAACATAAAGTGGCACACTTAAAACTGAACAAAAACCCTTGGGTCTCATTCTGAAGCAATCACTATCAAATCAAGGCTAGGAGATGACCTTTATATCTCTCAGATGATGTTCTTAAGAACCTTCAAGTATCCACTTTAGAGTTCTATCTTTAAAAAATATGTTTGCACGAGAAGTGGGACCCTCAGTATGTGTAATTCACCTTACCTAAACAAGAAGAGCTTCATATCTAAAAACTTGGATAAGAAACGATTTAATCATCTTGGGATGTATTCTCTTATGTGTTCCTCTTCAAATGAGATCTAAAACTATTATATATCACTTTTACTTTAAAAGGTAATCTATCCAGGGAGGCCTATTAGTCAAAGTCATTATGAAAACTCTTGGCCACTATCCTATAATCATATTAGAGTCACATCCAGCCCTTTATCCTAACTTTGATCGAAAACAGATTGGATAATACTTAACGTCAAATCACTAACAGATCTAATCTATTATCCATGACTCCACTTTTCTGTCATAACTATTTTTCCATGGGTAAGAAGTGTGAAGCATAGGCTATGAAGTTTGTATTATATAACAGTGACTTAGGAGCTGAAGAAGGGTGGAACGTCAAGAATGCTTGATCAAGTGAGGAGTACCATCAATTTTGAAATTTTGAAGATCATTGTCCAGAAATGTGTTTCATGCGGACTCGTGGGCCAGAATCTCCATATCGCACACGTGTGGAGCTTCAGATCAGGGGGAACAATCCATCCTAAATCTTTGCCAATTTTCCAGAAATTCCAGGATCATGCCCAGATTCGTGGGAGATACATTTCATTGATTAGCTAATTGGTTATACTCAACCTCCATTGATGGAAAATGGTTTTGATTTGTATGGATTGTCTAGATCCAAATTTGTAATGTAAAAATCATATAAATTGAGTGATGGCTCTAAGCCAAAGGGGAGGAATTAGTATGCTGAAAATTGGATTTCTGAACCAACTCCTTTTGTAAATTCATTTGTTGAAGATCAATGGAAGTTTGAATTCAAGGATATTGTGTGTCTCTTAGAATTTAGCATTTGTTGATCTAAAAGCTTCCATGTTGGCATCGACAAGGGCCACCGATCCAGCTTGGTAAGCTCATTGTAAATTATTAGTATAGATTTATATTTGTTTGTACTTGTTGTTTTGATTTCATTTATGATTTCACTCTTAGAATTGATTGAAAAGTGTGGCAGCACAGGAACAGTTGGGAGTCCATCATTTGAATTACATAAGCCATCAAATGGAACATTTCATTAACACTTATGTTTCCTGTGTAGAAATGAAGTAATTGCAAGATTGTAATATTATATTAAATTTATGTTTGTGATGCATCAATTGATTTTTGAAGTGTGTGCATAATTAGATAAGAATTTATTGCAAGTTTGAAGTGAGTTGTTACAGTAAATAAGATCAGACTTCATCTCTCACCTTCATGCACCATTTAATGAAGCCTCTCAATTATATTGACAATTTTCTGTACTACAAGGGTTTGATTGGAGTGAATAGAGTTATGATTGCTTTTTGTTTAAGAGTGAATTGTTTATTATCGTTTTCAATTTCTACAGAGAACAAGATCTAATTGCATCTCTTCTTTTCACGAGCCTATAACGAACAAATCTGTTATGTGAGCAAGAGCCTTTTCGATTGAGTGTTTGTTGAGAGTTTTACCATGAAATTTATTTTATGTTATTGTTGAAGTGTGCCCAGATTTACTTGTTAGTTGTTGTTAAGGATAGTAGCTACAGATAACATATTCAAAGTCCATCTTTCCACTTCATGAGCTTGTAAATGGACAAGGCATTATCTGAGCAAAATATTTTGAGTATATGATTGCAAGTTTTGCTTCCTAATTTCTAAATTGTGTGAAGAGTGTTATCTTTAAAAATAGAGTATTTTATTATTGTTGGTTTTCTTATCTAAGCTATACTAAACAGACATAGGAACCTATCTGTTATCGGCACATATAGTGCATCAACTCTACTGATTACGAATCTCGGTTGATAATTTATGTTTGGTAATATATTATGCAAATAATTGCACCAACAAAACTCAAAACTTACTACTTGATTTAGCCTTTTCCTCTTAATAGTTCACAGATTTGACAATGCATTGTTTGTTCTAGACTCCATAGCCCAAATTCCATCTCCCTTCCTCCAGTCATTTTATTACAAACCCCGAAACAAACCAAATCTAGCCACTGATTTCCAAAGAAGCATCAAGTGACATGAGAGAGCCCTCTCTGAGTTGAGCAGGCTAGTGCCTCAGCTCTAAAGTTGGTTGAAACAGTTACCTCTGTCGTTTGTCTATTCAGCCAGACAAAATTTACAGAGTGCTAACAAGCAATTCTGAGTATATATACTCATTTTTTTATATTTTGTAGGGGTGGAGGGTTGAGTTGAGCTCCCGGTTGTAAATTTTTAACAAGGCCTCTAGGTCTCTGGTTATGCATCTGTATTTGAGACTTCTTGTTTAATGAAAGTCAACTTCTTTCGTATCTTTGTAAACAGTTGTGTTAAAGCACTCGGAATTGGAGGATCCAGTCGAGGGTAGTTATGTTGTTGTCATGTAGGTTTGATCATTACAATAGTTTCACCATTTTTAATCAGTTTCATGTGTTATCTTTTCTCTCTTACACTAAGTAGCTGAATTGGAGGATCCAGTCGAGTTGTTACAGTAGCATTGTGATGTAGGTTTGATCATCCTGATGTTATAAATGTGTCATTTAGGCATATCTTAGTGTCTGAAACTTCGGGTCCAAGAGAATCTTGTTCTTGAAGATTTTCTTCCTTAGGCCGCTCGAAGACCAGATGTCCAAGGCGGACTCTTACATTTTCTCACCAAGTCTTCCCTCTGCTCATTTTAAACTCAACTTCCTGACTAGAGTTAGATCAATACCTCACTTGATTATGCTTTGCCTGGTCCGGGATTCTTAGTTAAAGTGATATTCTCTTGGGCCTGCACCCATTTGACCACCCTTATTCATTCATTGTGACATATAAAATTGATGGGTATCAAGCTTACTTGTGCCACAATCCAGAGGTGACTTATGGTGCAAACACACTCTATATGCATCTGATGTCCTCTCTCACATCAATTCCATAGTTCTACAATCTTTGTTGTCGTGGCCCACTGACTTGCAAAAGTTTCAATATGAACTCTTTTGGACTGTCTGGTATTTATGCGTCATTGAGAAGTGATATGGATCGTGGCCTGGTTTCTTACATATTTCGCACCATAGTCTTCCTATTTGTAATGGATTCGACATCCCTGCTACCATATACTGCGTGAATGTTGGACATTCGTTCTTGTGGTGTCCTTTCATCCTGGATGTAGTACACTAAATGGCTTCTCATTTGTCCTTACTTTTATTCCGGTTTAGTTGGAACGTTAGTTCTTCAAATCCTCCTACAGTTCTTCGATGGTTGGATCCATCTGTTGATACTAGTTTTCTTCCAGTTGCAGGGCTGCCTGCAGAGCCTCTGCCTACGTCTGAAATTTTTTTTGTCGTAATGGATATTTTAAGTGTGGGAGCAGTGAATTGACAAACATGTGCCTATGTTGCATATCGTTCATGAGATATTTCAACTTTCCCTTCAATCGCTTGAATCTCTGGTCAATCTCCCATATGGATTCTCCTGATTTTTGTCTAATTTTGATCATCTCGTTCATGTACTGATATTCTGAATTTGGCTTCCAAAACTCATTTATCAGTAGTTTCTTGATGTCTGCAAGTGTTCTAGTTGTCTTTGGTGGATTGTTTGTAGCTAGACTCATGTACCAATCCAGTGCGCGATCCCTTAGTTTAATCGCTAGCTGTGCCAGTTTAGTATCTTCTTATGTGATCTGTTTTGCTTCCCAAATCTTTTCATAGATGAACAAATGTTTTTATGGGTCCTCCGATGCTTCTCCTTTAAATTCTGGTAACCTGATGGTGAGATCGTGTCCTGCCATTCTGAACGTTGAACTACTACCTCTACGCAGTGTAGATACTTGACTAGTGTTTCCTGAACTAGCTCCTCCAGTTGTTGTTCCTTTCGTAGATGTACTTCTTGTTGTCTGAATTCTTCCAAACTTCGGTTGTCGAAACGCTGGTGTTCTCTTTGGTGTATTAGTCGCACATGGGTTTATGGGTTCCACACTGACATTAATATGGATAGGATTGTTGCCTTCTCTTATCATTCTTAGACCTCTCGTCTTCCTCTCATATGTTGCGCACAATATTTCCTTAATCTGCTCCACAGCCTAGAGATCCTCTACCTCTTCCTCATCACTCACCAAGCCTTCCCTCATAGCTACAACTCTCTTCTTGGTATTCACCTTGTATTGGTAGGGTACTTCACTACGCGTCTTCCTAGTTGTCGCCATGATCCGCTTGATCTGCTCGTCATCCATCATGATTGGGTCCAAGGGTTCCTCCTTCTTTCCCTTATCCTTTCCTCCTTCCATTTCTCCTTTTTCTGCCAGTGCTTCCCCCCTTCCCCCATGCACGCAGGGAAGTTTAGTTGTCTGACTCCATTGTCATTATACCTTTGTTTTATAGTAGTATCTTGATAGAAGTATATAGCAATCTAATGTACCTTCCTTGAGGTCTGCGTAGAAAATCTTGCTCCGTTGCGCTATACGACTTCGTTGTGTCTACTACAAACTCTGTTATAAAGCCTTCCACAATACTGTCAAGCCAAAAATCTACTGTGCAGGTGAATTTGTTGTTCACCTGCTGCAATTGCTCAATCTGTACCGGGGTCCACTCTAACTATCGGATATGGTTTGTTGCATGGTTATCCTTCAACCTTAGTATCCACTCCTACAACAAGTGTGGAAAATCACAGAAAAAGACTTCATGCAAATCAGTAAACACTTATTTCTCAGGGTATTTGTGAGGTGTTACTCTAGGGTTTTCGTTATCTTTCTATGCAAAATCCACCTCTTTTGTCTTTAGCCAGCTTTCAATCTCTGCTTTTGTGGGATTCCATGGTCTCAACATCCCCTTCTAGTGGCTCATTGCTTTCTTATCTACTTTAATATTCTCTTATTTTGCCTCCCACAAATCTTACGTGTCTTTTAACAGATCTTCAACATATCTCATCTACTCAATCCTCTATTGTTCCTACCAACGGCAACAGAACCATTTGTTGGTTCTTGTTTAATTATATCATGTCTGAGTTTGTATTGATTGAACCAGGGTTCATGTATGTTCAAGGTTCCAACAAAGCCTCTAATACTATCAGCCCTCCTAGTAAACCAGAAGGAAACGCAACGCACAGGGTACACTGTGCAGTCTCACCCAGTATAGTATTAGTGGGTGGCTACAATACTTATGTGTTTACATCCTAGGATTGAGTGAGAGATATGATAAATGTATCTTGAGAGTGCTACTATAACTTATTAACGCAGTATAGTGTTATCACGATTTATGCAAGGAATATAGTAACTCATTCATTAGCTTATCAATATCTACTGAAAGACAATAAAGACATACATTCATTCAATCACATAACACACATGTTACCGTGGTTCACCCCCTCCTGGGATACGTCCACAAATATTTGGCTCTTAGCTATTTTATTATAGTTGTTTGGTCACTACAGCATCGCGCACTTTACAACTCTTCTCCGTCGGGTCAAGATCTATGATGAGGCGGACTAGATCGCACCAGGCTCCTCAGCCTACAATTTAACCCTCAAGATCTACCCTCCTTCAGTCCTTTCTAGCTCAACAACTTACAAAAGTAGGTCATATAGCAAGATATTACATACCCTACGTTCCTTGCACTCATCTCTCTATATCTCTATCAACTCGCTACAATAATGAGCATCCCCTTTATGAGAACTAGATAACTATATTTATACATTTTTGTCTCTTCATCCATTACAATATATTACCAAAACCCTACCCCTAACGTCATTAGGTCTTCCATGCATGTGTACGTGTTGTTCTTCCTTCCAGCTATCGCTTTCCTCGTGCATGCCTTCTTTCCCAAAATCTCCTTGCTTTCTGCTTCGGTCTGCTTCCAACAGATGGTTTTCTACATTGTTCCTCTTAGCAGCTTATTCTTGACATTAAGGTCCTATGACAAGGTAAAGGAGGCAAAATCTCTTCATTTTTTAGTTTTATACACAGTGGAAGAAGAAGCAAATTCTTAAGAATAGACCAAGATTTTGGAACATATTTCATAGTCCATTTCTCAAACTAACAATGAAAAACTAATGCAAGTAATAAAGATAGAAGAGGTTCAAAAACTCGTATGGGATTTGGCCCCAAACAAAGCTCTAGGGCCTGATGGGTTCACTATCAACTTCTATCGTTCATGTTGGGATTACATCCAAAAGTACCTCCTAAGAATGATAAGGTATGTCCATAAGTATTGCATAATGAGTGGAAGTATCAACTCAACCTTTCTGGATTTAATCCCCAAAGAAGTCAACCCTTCCAACTTCTCTAGATTTCATCCAATCTCTATGTTGCAACCTTAATATGTGTAAATTTTTCAGACCCCAACCCAGTTTCAGTCTCGCTGATTTTTCAACCAATGTTAAATGCCCAAACCCAGTTTTATATCAGCATATAAAAACTTAGCAGAAAATAAACTTTAGAACTGAAACATGAGGATTCTGAACATCGTTTATAAGGCAGAAATAAAATATCAACAACATATAAAAACTCAGAAAATATAGACACAGATATTTTCGGTCTAACTTTGACCCTGGAAAAACCCACAAGGGGAAAACCAGTGAAAGAGGGAGAATTTTATTATTTAGGAGCTTCAGAGAATTTTGTTACAGCATATTCATCTTCAAAAATTTAAATGACAAACTTATCTTGACAACCGTGCCGAATCTTCACACAGGAAAATGAGCCAAACTCCTCAAAATTCTTCCCAGAATTTTCTGCAATAAATTGCAGGTCTGCTCCTCGATTTATGTGCCTCCAAACTGTTGTACGATCACCTTGAAATTCGTACCAACCTCCTCAACCCAAAATAGAGAAATAAATGTTGTACGGTCGCCTTAGGAAATGTGCCAAAACTTCCAGAAAACAACACAGCTATTTCTTCTCGAAATATGTGCCACAATAACAGTCGTACAGACTGTACAGAATCCGTACAGTACGGACTGTACCTTCTGCCTAGGTTTTCATGCCCTTTTTCTTGTTGTACGGAATTCAAAAATCCGTACAATATGACCTTTTCTGCTAAACTGTACCTTGCCTCGATTTTTGTGCCTTCTCTTCTTGCAGTACAGCCTACCTTCAATGTTGTCCTTGTTGCCTCGATTTTTGTGCTAGTTTGTTGCCTTGGGATGCATGCCCTAGCTCTCAAAAATGGCTACTCTCTTGCTGCTCAAAAATGCTCTCTCTCTTGCTCTCTCAAAAATGAATCAACAATAACCCTAGCTAGGGTGCACCCTCCTACCCTAATCGACCTCATGAGGTAGGTGAGGGGTCTCTTAATCCAACGGTTGAGATTGGATTAGATGAGTGGCTGAGATTTGATGTCTCTTCATTCACCCTCGCTAAAGTCATAAAGTCACCTTTTAATTTGCATCTCACAAATTAAATGACTAGGGCCCACATTAGGCACTTTCTCACCCCTTAGGTGCCTAGGGATGAGAAACACTTGCCTTGGTACTTTATTTAATTAAAAATTTAACACTCCCTCATACCGAGGAAAGTGTTACTCACCACTCCAAGATTGTCCCTGAAAAATACAAACTTGCCTCTACCCAATGACTTGGTGAGTATGTCTGCAACCTGCTCCTCTGTAGATATGTATTGTAGCTCCACAGCTCCTCTCTGAACATAGTCACAGATGAAGTGATAACGAATCTCGATATGCTTAGACCGGTCATGAAAAAATGGATTCTCTGAGATTTTAATGCAACTTTGATTATCACAGTAAACCACAGTAGGCCTCAACAACACACCGAACAATCCCACCAGCATCTTGCGAAGCCAAAGGGCCTCACAACTAGCCTGACTGGCTGCCATATACTCATCCTCTACGGAACTCAAATCCAACTTTTGTTTCCGACTGAACCAAGACACAACTGTTGATCCCAATACAAAACAACACCCTGAAGTGTTTTTCTCATCACAAACACATCCTGCCCAATCCGAGTCTATATAGCCAACCAGACGAACTCCATCTTTTCTCTGATAGTCCAAACGATAATCTATTGTACCACAAAGAGACCTAAGAACATGTTTTTATGCCACCCAGTGCACTCTCCTAGGCTCCACCATGAACTGACTTAGATTGTTGACAGCAAAACAAATATCTGGCCTGGTATTGACCAAATACATCAATGACCCAATCAATTGATGATACAAAGTGGAATCCACCAACTGTGACTCGGAAGCATGAGGCTTCTTCCAGTTGGTAATCATGGGAGTGGTCATGGGCCTGCTATCTCCCATCTAAAATATGCTCAGAATGTCACACACATACTTCCCCTGTCCCATGAAGATGTGTCCAGGATCCTGTCAAACCTCCAATCCCAAAAAGTAATGCATCAATCCAATTTCAGTCATCTTGAACTCTTGAGCAAGGCTCTCCTTGCAACTGCTGATAAGTCTCTCTACCCATGTAATGAAATATCATCCACATATAGTAGAAGAATGAGAGGATCCTCTCCAACCACAATGAAGTATAGGTTGGGATCTGCCTTACTCTTCTCAAAACCCAACTGCTGCAAATAGGCATCTATCCTCGAATACCAAGCTTTGGGATCTTGTTTTAGCCCTATTAGGGTCCTAACCCACACATAGGTAGATCAATATATTCGGATGTAATAAAGGTCAATATTAATAAGTCCTTTCAATAAAATAGAATAAGGCAGATGTAAGAAGACCTAATAGAAGCTTCCGCTTCTAGAAGGATCTTCCTCTAGATGCTTCTCTTGATAGACATATTTAGTATAAATAAGGGTCGAGGGTATGAAAACCCTAGCTTGGAGATTATTTTAACATAGCGCTGCTCGACTGGAGGTTGCCCCCTCAAAGAGGCCCATGAACATTTCTTTCTGAATCAAAGTGTTATTTCTATTGTTGTTCTTTTATCATTTTTGTGTTATTGTGGAGATTATGTTGGTTATATTACTGTTATTCTACCATTTCTAGAATTTTATTTATGTTCTGCATTCTTTTTATATCTGGTATATTACAAGTGGTATCAGAGCACTTTCCTTGGCAGAAATTGTGGGAATTTTTTTTCAGGGTAGAGATGTATTCTAGCGTCTTTAAGCCACAGAGATCTGTCGTTACGCGCATAAACCCGTTGTTGAGGGATTCATACACGCAGGAAATACAAGTGGTTCTTAAGTGCACATCTGTTGGCCACCCTTGTAACCCCTATTGGTACCCCTTCGAGTGGTAGCATATCAGACAGCACCTATGTACGGATCGACCTAGATTTCCTAAAGCCCTCTTTAGATAAATTGATAGGTTGCCTGACTACTATAGTGCCACCGAGAACAACACTCGGGAAGATACTCTCTAGTACTTGTGTAGTCGGGTAGTACGGCTAAGGGTATGGTCTATCCTCCTTAGTTAGTGCCTTGAGATATTGGGTTGAGTACTACTGTTGGACCCTGCACGTATATCAGAGAGATATAGCATAGGGAAACCCTTGTCTGTAGAACCCTTGAATACCTAACCCTTGGGAGACAGAAACATAAACAAATTAAAAGAGACAAGATCTATTGTCGCGCAACTGTGTTAGGGTTGCCAAGTAAATACACATTTCTTTCTGGTTAAGCATTTGGGGATTTAGTCGCTACAGTATTCTTCAGACCGGAGTATAACTTCGCAGGTGTAAAAAAAATACAAGTCTGGAAATTTTTTCACCATTATTTGAGACCTATTCCATTGGATTCATCTCTTCACCCTTATGACATTCATCCATATCATTTTTTGGTAAAAAAATTTAACCCGCCCGCCCCTTTTCAGTTCACCCATCCTCATGGCACATACCCATAGCCAAGATCTAGAAGCTCGCTTCAACACCTTGCAATCAGTTTCCTCAAGACCCAAAAAGAAGTGAAACAACTTAGTGCTACTATTCCCTCCATCGATACATCCATCAATACAACCATGAAGTCCTCAATGAAGGAAGTCAAACAAGAACTGACCACCCAGCTTGAATCTGTATTTGCATCACTCTGCACCAAACTGAAGATCCCTATAGATGACCCTTTCTCTTACGCACCTCCAAAGAATGAAGGTGAACATTCCTTCCATTCCCATACCTTTCAGCCCCATCACTTTCAATGTGACCTACGCCTTCCACGGGTGGATGTGACAAAATTTGATGGCTCAGACCCCACTGGTTGGGTAACCCAAATGGAACATTATTTCTCTTTATACGAAATTACAGATGACTTGGCCAAACTCTGGTATGGTGTTCTCCATCTAGATCAAGAACATTGGCAATGGTGGCAATGGAGAAAACTTTCTCATCAAGGGTATATTGCTTGGACCCAATTTGTGACTGAGCTTTATGAACGCTTTGATATGGACACCAACCATTTGGGTCATTTGACAAAGTTGAAACAATCAGGAACAGTAGAAGACTTCATAGCTTCCTTTGAGCGCCTAGCTTTTCGAATAAAGGGCATGACTGATGCTTTCTTTCGAGAGTGTTTTATCAGTGGCCTCAAGGATGAGATTCGGGCCCATGTCCTCATGGCTCGACCCTCGAGTTGGGTGGAGGCTACTAAAAGAGATAAAGAAGCACAACAGGTTGTATCCTCTCAAAACTGAAAACCCTCCTTTATCCCTCGCCCTAAACCCGGAAATCCCACTACTCCCTCCGCCCCATTAAAGATCCAAAAATTGACCAGGGCTAAAATGGTTGAATGCCAACTCAAAGGCCTTTGTTATAATTGTGATGAAAAATATTTCTTGGGCCACAAGTGTAAGAAACAAAAGCTTTTTATGGCCATCTCTGAGGATATTTCGGAAGAGGATGTTGAAACTCCCCTTGTGTTTGAGTCACCGGAAATCACTGACATAACCCCTCCCTCAGACCCTCCTGAAGTGGAACCAGTCATTTCCCTCAATGCTCTCGTTGGCTTCTCCGCTCCCCAAACCCTCAAGTTAATCGGTTACATCAAGCATCGGAAGGTCATGATTCTGGTTGATAGTGGAAGCACCCATAATTTTATTCATTGCCGCATTGCCCAAGAAACTCATTACTACATCCATGCTGTCAACAATTTCCAAACCATGATTGCCAATGGTGGTTCCATGAAATGTGGAGGGTGTTGTGAAAATGTGTGTCTCCAAATCGATGACTACCACCTAAAATCCCATATGTTTGCTATCGACATGGGTGGTTGTGACATTGTTTTGGGTGCAGACTGGCTAAGAACTATGGGTCCCATTCTCATGGATTTTAAGGCATTAACCATGCAATTCGACCAGGAAGGCCACCAATATAAATTCCAAGGCATCACTATTGGTTCACCTAAGGTCATTAGTTCCCATCGCATGGAAAGCTGCTCAAAAAAAGTCATTCTAGTGTCATTGCCCAACTCCATGCCATACAAGCAACAGAGACACCCTCGGTGCCGCAAGACCTCCAAACCCTCCTTTCTAAACATCAAATGGTATTTTCCACTCCCCAAGGACTCCCTCCTTCCCACAGTGTTCATGATCATTCCATTCCCCTTGTATCTGGAAGCCTTACTCCCAATGTTCGTCCGTATCGCCACCCCTTTTCACAAAAAAATGAAATTGAGAAAATGGTCCAGGAACTCCTTAATGCAAGCGTTATCTGCCCTAGTACGAACCCTTACTCTTCTCCTGTAGTCATGGTCCTGAAGAAAGAAGGTTCTTGGAGAATGTGTCATGACTTTTGTGCCCTCAACAAACTAACCATTAAAGACAAATTTCCCATTCCTGTCATTGATGACCTCCTGGATGAATTGAGTGGTGCCCAATTCTTTACTAAACTTGATCTTCGCTTGGGTTATCACCAGATACGTATGAAAGAGGCAGACATTCCCAAGATGGCCTTTCGAACTCATGAGGGCCACTATGAGTTGTTGGTCATGCCCTTTGGCTTCTATAATGCCCCCTCCACCTTCCAAAGCCTCATGAATCATGTCTTTCATCCCTTTCTCCGTCATTTTGTCTTAGTTTTCTTTGATGACATCCTCATCTATCGCAAAACCTGGACAGACCATCTTACTCATGTGGATCGAGTTCTCCATCTACTCTCTCAGCACCAAATTTTCTTAAAACAGACTAAATGTGCTTTTGGTGCCTCAAAAGTAGAATACTTGGGTCATCTGGTTGGCAAGGATGGCGTCAGGGTGGATCCGAAAAAGATTGAAGCTATGCAAGACTAGCCGCACCCAAAGACTCTCAAAAGCTTCCATGGATTTTTGGGCTTAACGAGGTATTATCGCAAGTTTGTTAATAATTATGGAAAGATTGCAGCACCTCTCACTGCTCTCCTCAAAAAGAACTCTTCACTTGGACTCCAGCCGCTGCTCAAGATTTTCAAACCTTAAAGACAGCCATGTGCACCACTCTAATTCTGACCCTTCCTAATTTCACAAAGACCTTTGTGTTGGAATGTGATGCCTCAGGGAAAGGAAGTGGTGTTGTCCTTATGCAAGAGGGTTGACCTTTGGCCTTCACCAGCAAGCAACTATTTGAAAGGAATATGGGAAAACCCATTTATGAAAAGGAAATGTTGGCTATTCTGCATGTCGTTGATCTATGGCGCCCTTATCTCTTGGGGCAACGTTTCCAAATTAAGACAGACCATCAGAGCCTCAAGTACTTTCTGGAACAACGCATCTCCTCCCTGGAGCAACAAAAATGGGTGACTAAGCTCTTTGGATATGATTATGAGATCATTTACAAGAAGGGCAAAGACAATGTGGTGGCGCATGCACTGTCCCGAAAATATGAAGAAGAGGGATCCCTTTTTTCTCTTTCCTTCATCGTTCCAGATTGGTTCCAAGTTGTGCGCCAGGAATGGCTACAAGATCCCAAAAGTTCACATCTGATCCAGCAATTGCAGACCAGTGCTCCAGCTCCCCTAGGGTACTCTTGGCTCCAGTATGAGCTTCAATACAAAGGTCGTTTGTATTTAAGCAAACAATCAAAGCCTAAATCCACGGTACTTTCTGAGCTTCATGCTACACCCACAGCAAGGCACTCTGGGTTCACCAAAACCTATGACAGGGTCAAACATTCTTTTTTCTGGGATGGTATGAAATAGGACATCTGTAATTTTGTCATTGAATGTGAGGTGTGTCAACGCAACAAGGGAGAAACTATCAAATCTCCGAACACACTACAACCATTGTTGATTCCACCTGCTATTTGGAAGGATATCTCTATGGACTTTATTACCGGCTTACCCAAATCATGAAATAAATCAGTCATAATGGTGGTGGTGGATCGACTTTCCAAGTATGCTCATTTATGCGCTCTTCAACACCCATTTACTGCATCCATGGTGGCTCAAATTTTCATGGACCAGGTCTTCAAGCTTCATGGCATGTCGCACTCTATTGTTTATGATCGTGACCCAACTTTCACAAGCAATTTTTGGCAAGAGTTGTTTAAGCTACAAGGCACCCAATTGCATCTCAGCACAGCTCATCATCCCCAGACTGATGGTCAAACAGAAGTTTTCAACAAGTGTTTGGAAACATATCTGAGGTGTTTTACCTCTGAAAATCAAAATCAGTGGGCTCAATGGTTACCCCTAGTTGAATGGTGGTACAACACTTCCTACCATACAGCTACACGCATGACTCCTTTTGAAGTGGTATATGGACAGAAGCCACCTTCAGTTCTCTCATACTTACCAGGTACCTCGAAGGTCCAGGCGGTTGACCAAACACTTACAGTTTGAGAGGATATTCTTCATACCCTTAAAGAGAACTTGGTCATAGTACAGAATCATATGAAGCAACAAGCAGATCAAGGTCACTCTGAACGTCAATTTGCAGAAGGGGATCAGGTGTTTCTGTGACTGCAACCATATAAGCAAACTTCCCTCAAGGCCAAGCATTGTCAGAAGCTAGTGCCAAAATTTTATGGTCCTTATACAGTTCTCAAGCATGTGGGACAAGCCGCCTATCAATTAGCTCTGCCTAGTCAGTCAAAGCTACATCCTGTTTTTCATGTTTCATGCTTAAAGAAGGTGATTGGAACTAGGTGCCAAATTCAAACCAACCTTCCGGAGTTAGCTGAAGAAGGATCCATTTGGCTACAACCAAAAGCAGTTTTGGACCAACGTGAGCGTCACTTACGTCAGAGAACCATCAAGGAAGTGCTAGTCCAGTGGAAAGATACAACTCCAGCAGATGCCACTTGGGAACCAGCTACCATTCTGCAGCAGTTTCCACATCTCAAGCCTTGAGGACAAGGCTAGTTTTAAGAGGGCAGACATGTTAGGGTCCTAACCCGCACATAGGTATATCAATATATTCGGATGTAATAAAGGTCAATATTAATGAGGCCTTTCAATAAAATAGAATAAGGTGGATGTAAGAAGACCTAATAGAAACTTTCGCTTCTAGAAGGATATTCCTCTAGATGCTTCTCTTGATAGACATATTTAGTATAAATAAGGGTTGAGGGTATGAAAACCCTAGCTTGGAGATTATTGTAACAGAGCGATGCTCGACTAGAGGTTGCCCCCTTGAAGAGGCCCGTGAACATTGCTTTCTGAATCAAAGTGTTATTTTTTTTGTTGTTCTTATATCATTTATGTGTTATTGTGGAGATTATGTTGGTTATATTACTGTTATTCTACCATTTCTAGCATTTTATTTTTGTTCTGCATACTTTTTATATCTGGTATATTACAAGCCCATACAATGATTTCTTCAGTCTACACACATGAGACTCTCTCCCATGCACCTCAAAGCCCAATGGCTACTCAATATACACCTCCTCCTCAATAAGACCATTCAGAAATGCAGTCTTCACATCCATTTGGTGGATCTTCCAACCCATCTCTGCTGCAATGGAGATCACTGCCCTGATTGAAGTTGTTCTAGAAACTGACGCAAAGGTCTCATCATAGTCAACTCCCTTAACCTGTGAAAATCCCCGAACCACAAAGTGAGCTTTGTACTTCTCAATGCTGCCATCTGCAGCATGCTTTAGTTTATAGAGCCACCTGGAAGTCACCACTGACTTCCCCTCAGGTCTAGGAACAACTTCCCAGACATCGTTCTTCATGATGGAATTGTACTCTTCCATCATGGCATCTCTCCATACCTGTCTACCAGTGGCCTCCTCAAAAGTGGAAGGCTCAAACTCCCAAATACTGCTCACCATCGTGATGTAGCTGCAAAACCTCTTGGGAGGTTTACTCTCCCTCATTGCCTATCTGGGATTCCCCACTGAACCATGTGCCTCCCTCAAAGTGTCATGAAGCCACTTGGGATTCCTCCTCTCTGAAGTAGTGTCCTGTGGAGGGGACTCTCCCTTCTCAACCCCATATTCTGAAGACAAGGATCTTGAAGTAGACTCTGAAGTACCTGATCCTGAAACTTGTGGACCAGTAGCCTATGAACCTGAATCATGTGGCCCTATCACCTGTGAACCTTTCATCCCCGAAACTGGTGGCCCCGAACTCTATGTCACTGTAATCTGTTGCGGACTCACCTGAATCTATGGTGAAGACTGCTCACCCTTCTCTGTCCCTCTAGACTTCCTAAAGGATTTGTCCTCCTCAAATATGACATCCCTCCTCATGATAGTATTCCTCAAGGAAGGAAGGTATATACGGAAAGCCTTTGAAGTCTCACTATACCCAACAAAGATCCCTCTCTCTATTGTGGGCTCCATCTTTGTCCTCTTCTCAGAAGGGACATATGAAAATGTGATGCACCCAAAAATACGAAGGTGCCCTACCTCAGGCTTCTTCCAAGAGAAAGCCTCCTCAGGAGTCATGCTCCCCACAGCCTTGTGGGGACTCCTGTTCTACATATAAACTGTAGTGGAGCATGCCTCATCCCATAGAAATAGTGGCAGCCCCTGATCTTGTAGCATGGCTCTCGCAGCCCCAACAAATGTCCTATTCTTCCTCTCTGCAACCCCATTCTGTTGCAAGTTGTAAGGAACATTCAACTCCCTCCTAATGCCCTCTCCTGCACAGAAGTCCATGAACTCCTTGGAGGTATACTCACCCCCATTGTCCAATCTCAGGACTCTAATTTTCTTCCCTGTCTGGTTCTCCACAAGAGCTTTGAACTCTTGGAACTGACTGAAAACCTGTCCTTTGGTCTTCATGAAGAAAATCCAGGACTTCTGAGAGAAGTCATCAATGAATACAACATAGTATAGGGAACCAGTCAACAATGTTGAAGACATCGGGACACATACATATGAATGTATAAGATCAAGTATCCCTGCTGCTCTACTCTCACTGCTCGAAAAACAGTCTTGGTGTACTTTCCCAAAGCACACCCCTTGCACAACTCATGGTGCTCTAAACTAAAATCTGGAACTCCTGTCACCATCTCCCTCAGAACTTTCAAATCCCCATGGTGCAAATGTGTCATCCTCATGTGCCATAGCTCACATAGGTCATTGTTGTTGCTGGTAGAATGAATCAATGCTCTCACTCGCTGGAACAAAAACTTTTACAGCCTCTCACGTCTAGTACCAATCACTTTGGCCAAAGTAATGCTAGACCCTCTGGGGAAAAGAAGCACCTGCCCATCAAGGAACAAGACCTCATATCCCTTCTCCTCAATAGTAGAAACTGACAGTAAGTTATTCTTCAAGCCCGAAACATATAGAACCTCTGTCAAAGTCATGGGAGGCAAAGACTCCCTCTGAAATGATACGGTCCCACAACCAACCACCTTGACCTCCAGGTCATCTCCAAGCACTACCTCTGCATCGCCACACTGTGTAAGATCTGTCAAGTGCTCACGAACCGCTATCATATGGCGAGAGGCACCACTGTCAATATACCAAGTATCTGAAGTAGTGGTCCTCAAGGATAGACACACAATCAAGGAAAATTCCCTGTCAAACTTGGTGGAAAACTCTTCCACCTCTGTTGAAGTTGTTGTTTGGTTCTTCTTCTTGTTTGGACACTGACCTACATAGTTCCCAAACTTATGGCATGCAAAGCACTTGACTCTACTCATGTCTTTCTTCCCTTCACCCTTGGGCTTGTGTCCTCCCTTCAGACCCTTTTTGAACTTCTTCTTGCTAATGGTAGCAAGAGCCACATTCTCCTCTTCATGACCTGTAGATGAAATGCCCTGTAGATAACCTCTCCGGGTCTCCTCCTGAACAAAGTCATCCCAAACACGTTCCCAACCGAGAAGCTTCTCCCTAGCAACAATGCCCTCCACAAAAACAACCCATTGTTTGGAAACTCCATTCATTGTTGTTCTCACAAGATCACTGTCAACTATGGCTTCCCCCACAGCTCCAAGCTCATCCCTCACCTGTGTCAATCTAGTAAGGTATGTGACCACATTTTCAGCCTTGGTCATTTTTATGCTCTTTAGTTTTTCCCTCAAAACCATTTTCCGGTTCTCATTTGTACTCTGGTACAATTTAGTCAAAGACTCTCACATCTCATAGGCATGTGTCTTCCACATCAAGTGAGGAATCAAATGATCCTTGATGGCATCAAGAATAAATCTCGTATCCTTGATACTCTTCTTAGTGTAAGCTGCAAGAAGAGTAGCATCAGTAGGTACCACAACATGATGAGTAGTGGTATTTTCCACAATGTCCCACAACTCGTTTTCTGGCAAGAGCAAGGTCATCCTCTCCTTCCAAGAACCAAAATTTTTTGCCCCATCAAGTCTGTCCTCAACTCTCAAACCTGTAGCCATTGACCCTTTTCTGCTAAAAATAATAAATTCAAAATTCGGCCATGTGAAGTGACTGTTGTCCCAACTTTCTGACTGTTGAAATCTTTGCTTCCCTTCAACTTAGCTCTAATACCATGTAAATTTTTCAGACCCCAACCCAGTTTCAGTCTCGCTGATTTTTCAACCAATGTTAAATGTCCAAACCCAGTTTTATATCAACATATAAAAACTTTGCGGAAAATAAACTTCAGAACTGAAACATGAGGATTCTGATCATCGTTTATAACGCAGAAATAAAATATCAGCAGCATATAAAAACTCAGAAAATATAGACGCAGATATTTTCAGTAACTTTGACCCTGGAAAAACCCACAAGGGGAAAACCAATGAGAGAGGGAGATTTGTATTATTTAGGAGCTTCAGAGAATTTTTTTATAGCATATTCATCTTCAGAAATTTAAATGAAAAACTTATCTTGACAACTGTGCCAAATCTTCACACAGGAAAATGAGCCAAACTCCTCAAAATTCTTCCCAGAATTTTCTGCAATAAATTGCAGGTATTCTCCTCGATTTCTGTGCCTCCAAACTTCTGTATAGTCACCTTGAAATTCATGCCAACTACCTCAGCCCAAAACAAAGCAATAAATGTTGTACGTCCACCTTGGGAAATGTGCCAAAACTTCCAGAAAACAGCACAGCTATTTCTTCTCGAAATCTATGCCACAATAACAGTTGTACGGACCATACGAACTGTATGGAATTCGTACAATACAAATTGTACCTTCTGCCTCGGTTCCCATGCCCTTTTTCCTGCTGTATGAAATTCGAAAATCTGTATAGTACGACCTTTTCTGCTGGACTGTACCTTGCCTCGATTTATGTGCCTGCTCTTCTTGTTGTATGGCTTGCTCAATCCGTACAGTATGGCCTACCTTCAATGTTGTCCTTGATGCCTCAATTTTTGTGCTAGTTTGCTTCCTTGGGATGCGTTCACTAGCTCTCAGAAATGGTTGCTCTCTTACTGCTCGAAAATTCTCTCTCTCTTGCTCTCTCAAAAATGAATCAACAACAACCCTAGCTAGGGTGCACCCTCCTACCCTAATCGACCTCATGAGGTAGGTGAGGGATATCTTAATCCAACGGTTGAGATTGGATTAGATGAGTGGCTGAGATTTGATGTCTCTTCACTCACCCTCACTAAAGTCATAATGTCACCTTTTAATTTGCATCTCATAAATTAAATGACTAGGGCCCACATTAGGCACTTTCTCACCCCTTAGGCGCCTAGGGATGAGAAACACTTGCCTTGGTACTTTATTTAATTAAAAATTTAACAATATGTTCTTGGTTGCAAAGGAACTATGCCAAGACATATGAAAACCTACTTTAGGCCACAAGTTGTCTCTTGGACTAGAGGGGGATCCCTAATCAAATTCAAAAGAGTCGACTTTCCATTGTTAATGAATATCAACTAACAATGTTTAAGCTCATAAGATAAATGCCAGATTCAACATAACTATGAATAGAATAAAAGGATTGAAGGAAAATTCACGTGACTATCATTAAAAGACATGTAAACCTCTCAGACCAAAGGCCTTTCCATTGGGCATGGAGTCTCTTTCAACAAAGCACAATAGTTGGTAATGATAGGTGAAAGAAAAGGAGGAGAACAATAAATCTCAGGCCTAGCAATGAGTAAGTAAGTCCCTGTGAGGTTGAGATGAAGAAAGAGTGATGTTACTAAGCATTATACAATGAATCCAATAAAATAAATATTATATTGTAAGTTTCATAATAACATTAAAATATCTATCCAAATATACATGACAGAGTTGAAATAATCCAAAAATTCCTTCATTGTACTATGTGACACTGCACAAATATTTTATGCAAGAACATAAATAGTTTCAAGACAGGATTGAACCAAAGTATGCCTTTTATTATTCTTTGAATAAATATAAAAAATTATTTGCAACATTACAATATTGGATCACTTTAATCGTTTCACAACAATGGTGGTCGTACCAAATCGTTTTCTTCAATTTCATTCAGAGAATAGTTATGAAAGTATAAGAAGCTTAACACAGAAAATATAAAGGACAACAGGGCTCTACATAAACAAGAGTTGAATCTAATGAATGATTCCCTCAATCAGAAAAATTTACAAATAAATTCCTTTGGGCTTATTAAAGAGAAATTCCAATCCACCTGTTGCTAGAATCCCTAACCTTCTAACCCCTTTCTCTTTTTCTTCAATATTTTCCTTTATAATATTTGAATGTTGAAATGTTTCCTGGAATGATGAAGCTAATTTTTAATAATAGTATGAAGATAAGGGCATCTTTTAAAGGCTCGACACCTATGGCAGATACACTACCCAATTTTGTCTAATAATACAAAAAAAAAATATTGTATAAAATTCTCCATATGTATTTGGTGCCACACACTCCGAAGAATTAAGAAATTCAAGCTGAGTGATTCCTTCCATTCATGTTCTACATTTTATTCTAAAACCAAACCCTCACTTGGTTCAATCATTCATGTGAACAATATTGACCGCAGGAAAGTAAATGATATGATTTTTGTTCTATTTAGGAATTGATTTTGGCTATAAGCTTAAGTAAATTTCTTCCAGATTCTACACCATTTATTTCGTGCAGAGGCAAAATGAGGATCCTTTAATGAAGAGTAAATTTGATGAATCTAGTAAGGCATTTGGATGGAGGAGATTGGACCGAGAGGGTTGCATCTCTTTTCCCTTCCATCAGAGACCCAACCACAGTGACCACTATAAATTTCCATCGTGTCCATATGATAACCATTTGTTACCATCTGTCAACTGACATTTCATTGGTTGTTTTTGGGGGATCCTCTAGTTTATTTTAAAACCGTCGGAAAGGGGGCCCAAATTCATCATGTTTTCTACACGTACCATTCATTGGAAACCATGGTTTTCCTCCCCCTTATTAAACATTGTGCATATTGGGGGGATGAAATCAATTGAGACCATTAATCTTGATGCATAATATTCTTCATCGTGAGTGCTTGTGTGACTTATGACTTGGCATTTGACTTGGGAATTTGCGCACAAACTTGACACTTGGAATAGTTACCCAATATTTTGTGAACTTGGAAAACTTGCATCCTCCATTTTGGGTTCAAAACATGCCAAATATCATCAAGTGAAGGATCATTCACTTCATATCCAGCTAGAAAACAATACGTATTTTTTGTGTATAGATATCGTGACCTACTTATATGCATGAGAATTTCAACACACTAGGAAAGAATAAACATTCAACTTTGAAAGAAATATTAAGCATAACTTCTCAAAGTCGAAATCTGAAACTTGGACCTAGGATTGAAATCTTAGGATACCCAGAAATATGCATATCTTTGCAAAAAATTTCAAAATATCGAAAATTTTGACAAAGTCAATTTGTGTTACAACATTAGGCTCCATCTGGGGATAGTATCTCCCTACAAGGCACTAAATAATTGTATACTAGGTGCCTTGTCCATTTCTTGAAACATGTCTCTATCCATCTTTGATAATCTGTGAAATTTGAACCTGTATCCTGAAGCAAAATATCTAAAATCATATTTTTCTTCGCTCTAAAACCCTACTTCATTCACTAACTACTAAAACAAATGATCTATATGCAAAGTGGAAACAATTGTTCTACTACAAACTGAACTAACATAATGAAATAAATGATTATGATAAACTTATTTATATACAAGTTCTCCTATTCTTATCCATTCAACCACTCTCGCTAAGTGAAAGCATACTTCCAATGAAACCATAAAAGCATTTGACTAATAAACTGAATCCCTTGCATACAAATGGTTGAGAAAGAAGGAAATAGGTTTGATAACTACACCAAAAGATTAATTGGAAAAATATACTTACATTCAAACAATGCTAATCTCCTAATTGGAAAATGAGTATTTCAATATTGAATTCCCTTGCGAAGTTATGCTTGCTTGATTTGTTGCATTAATTAGATGCATGAATTCATGAATTTGAATTTCCTTTGTATGCTAAATCACTATGAATAAACCGATCGAGCCGCTCCGCTAAACCCTATCCTCTCTTGTAGTTTTTACTGAAGTTATGGTAGATACCCTCGAGGGAGGTGGGATCTCTCCCCCTATCTCAAATGTTGGGGTCTTCAAGCAACTTGTAGCTAATCTAGGAACCACGTAAAAGTCGACACCTACTCTTTTTGTTAAGAAATCTGAAGCTACACTTGAAATTCCACTACCCCTTCTTTCGTGGCACATGACTATGAACCTCTCCAATAGAGGATTGATAGGGAAATTTACTAGACTCTAGCCTTCCCTGAGAGTTATGGAGATTTGGTTGCAAAGGAACTAGGAACCACTGATCAAAGGAGTCCACTATCTCATTTTTTTGGAAGAGGGTTTTAAGTGTGAAAACAAAGAAGATTGGGATTGTATCTTCTGAAGTGGCCCCTACTTCTACGAAACCAGAGGTATATATCTGAATCAATGGTCACCTGATTTTAACCCTGAAAATGTGATCCCTTCTATAGTACCTGTTTGTTTCTGAATCCCTCATCTCCCACTGCATTGTTGGAATGAGACCATTATTAGATCTATTGGTAATTTTCTAGGGAAATATATTGACAATACAATGTCCAAGGATCAAATGTTTGCTTGTGCAAGAATCTATGTAGAGTTATATCTTGAAAATAGATTGCCAGAATCCATCTTGTTAACCTTTGAAGACTAGAAATACCTATAGCAGGTCGATTATGAGCAACTACTGTCATGAGTATGGGAATTTTGCTAAGAACTGCCCTAAAAAAGAACAAGAAGAAACAGAGGTAGTGAATTCAAGGAAACAATGGCAAACTAGCAAAAAGAAAAAGAATGGAAAACGTCAATTTGGACCATCAACGACATCCAAATAAATCTTTATAGGAATTGCTCCTTCAAATCCTAAAGGATCCACTCTACCTCCTCATGCCAAAAAAAGGAATCGATTCATATAGGAACAACAACAATCCATCCATACAAGTACAACAAGAAAGAGAGGTTATTCCTACAAGAAACGTGTATGTAATTTTTCATCAAGAAGAAACTAATATGGAATAGGTAGTTATCCCCTAATAATTAGAAGGAATACCATTTGGGTTTCCTCTCCCCATTTCATATGAATCAAACATCCTAGATGGTTCATAATCAATACCCACATAAAATGAAGGGCTTTTTAGTACATTCCCCCTCCCAGTCCATGCATGAATTGGGTCTTGACCGCCCTCATCTTAATGTGGAAAATCCAGCAGAATATGTGGAAGAAACTGAAGAAGGACCCCTTATTGAGAAGCATACTGCTAAACGGTGGAGAAATCCTCACAAATATAGGATGGAAACTAAAGTTGAACAAGAAAAATGCTTGGGGAAAAATCAAATCCTGAAAACTGTGGAATGGGGCCAAAGCCTCCAAAGACGTAAAGTGTTCAACAACCTCGAATAGTGGGCTCCCACAAATCTAGTAAAAAAATGATAAAAAAAGATAGTTTATTGGACTTGTAGAGGATTAGGAAGCAAGGTAAAAATTGATTCTATAATGGACCAATTGAAAGTAGAAAAACTTTCAATACTGCTTCTCCAAGAAACTAAACTTGGGGAACATAAGCCCTAGAAATTGGAAAATAAGTGACAGGATGGTAGTTAATGCCAGGGGAGCTTATGGTGGTATATGCACACTATGGAATAATGAAATCTCATTTCAAGTGTTAGAAATCAACTTTGGATACTAACAAGACTCACACATAGGCAATCTAAAAATATATATAATATAGTGAATGTTTGTATGGCAATCAATTACTAGAAAAAAATGGACTGTTAGAATTCCTTGGAAGCCCTGTGTGATCAAGCTTATTGGTCCAACAATATCATGGCAGGGGAATTCAATACCATTTTACAACAAAATGAATAAAAAGGAGGCAGTATTGTAAGAGATCTGTTTAGGGAAAGGTTTGAGCACTCCATCTTAGAGGGAAGAATGATAGACGTCAAGCCAAAGAAAGGTATTTTTACTTAGAAAAATAGAAGAACAAGTTCAGGTCATATAGTTGTCAGATCAGATATAACTCTCAATTGGAAGCCCCTTTTAATCTCCTCCAGCATAATAGTATGCGCGTCCTCGGATCACAAGCCTATATCTATTGGGTTCCAGGAATTTCCCAATGATGGATGGACCTTGTTATCACATATAGTTGTCAAGGGCAGCAGGTCATCCAAGTTCATGGTATGCACAGGAAGCGTCCGAGCGCAGCATGCAGAGCATCTCATTTTGGGCATAAAATACAAACAAGTGGGCTTAGTTTTGCGACGATGGAGATCCCCTATGAGGATCAGATTAGCGGCCCCAGGGTATTCAGAGTTTCAGAATTGCACGAAGTATAGCGCCATGAAAAGTGCCAAAGTCCTGAAGGCCCGAAGTCCCAAAGTAGATCTCAGCCATCCGAATCCAGACTGCCACGCGTCATCAGATCTATCACTCTGGGATGTATTATTGTTCAATGTCAAAATTAGCGTCCCCGCCCAGGGCACAATTTGGCAGATTCTAAATTTGGCAGGAGATTAAGCTTGGCAGAAACGCTAAATCTAGCAGGTGCGCCCAGATCGCAGACCACATCCAGATCAATGGCCATGCTTCATTGCGGGGACACGACTTGCTCGATCAATAAAATTATTGAGCGGTCCCACAATTGAAATCGTGGTTTGGTGAAAGTGATACGTGGCAGAAGGCGGTGGATTGCGGGCTCAAAAGTGGTGTGAACCCAAACCACCTTTGAGAGGCCCCACAATCTCATGTTTATATAGCGTCCTCTCCGAGAGCAGCGTGTGGCCGCCCCCTGGGCATTAAGTCATGTTTCAATCCTGAGAAAAGGAATCTAATGAAGTGAGGCGACAGTTGAGACCTCGTCTCACCCCATAAATGGAGAACATGCAGAGAGCGGTCGTAAAGGCAGACTGTCAATCCAAAGCTTCCTTATGGACAAATTTTCCTGTAAAGCACATAATTGTGCCTGGTTCGCATATGACATGAGGAGGCCTACACAATCTAACAGAGCAGGCACCGATTGAAAACATTAATACGGTAGCTCGATCACGCCTCTGCTGGTAGTGGTGAATTTTGTTTTGAGTATATAGGAGTCATTTTGATATTTTGTAATGGTCGATGGTTGAGCTAGGCTCCCGTATTGTAAAGTTTTGATGAAGCTCCGGTTCTTCTGGTTATGTAACTTGATTTGAGACTTCTTGTTTAATGAAATTCATCTTCTATTTCCATCTTATTTTGCCTCTGATACTGAAGTGTCCATGATTGAAGGATTCACATGGATTGTTATAGTTGTATTGTGATGTATGTTTGATCGCAGTTCTGTTTTTAACGCTCTTCAGTTTCCTAAAACCTTGAATCCAAGAGGATCTTGTTTTCTGAGTTTTTCTTCCTTAGGCTACTAGAAGACCAGATGTCCATAGCAGACCTCTACATTCTCCTCACCAGTTCTTCCTCCTACTCACCTTTACTACAACTTACTGACTAAAGTTGAATCAAGACCTCATTTGTTGGTGCATGATGGTCTAGTAATCTGAGTTAAAACGATATTATCCTGAGTCTGCGCCCATTCAAACTCTTTAAAATTATTCATTGTGACATACAAACTGATGGGTACTGGAGTTACCTCCCCTGCAATCAGGAGGTGACTTCCAGTGCTATCATTTCTAGCACCGTTGTCGGGGACGAAAGTGAAGATATCTTCCCTGGGAGAACGATAAAGAGCTTTTGATTCTGAAGGTGCATCGGATATCAGAACCACTGAAGATTGCATCTTGCACCTGGCGATTCCACCATCAAAGACTCCACTGGGGAGGATCATGTTGACAAAAAAATGACCATACTGAAGGGAAAGACTAAGTATCAATCTATGATGTTTCTTCATGAAGTCTTGTTCTTCTTTATCAACTCATTTCTCTCTTTCCCTTCACATATAAAGAGGATTATCCTCTGCTTTGTATATTCATATGACAATAAGCCTTCCTTCATTCATCCATCCTTGGAAGAAGAATACATGCCCTCTTCTTGTGTTGTAGATGTCGATCCCGTGTCTTCACCTCAGCCTATTCATAAAATTGAGATCTGTATTGCATCTCCTCTCGAAATTGATCACCCTTGTATCCTTGAGGAGGTTGAAAATGATTCACAGCCTTCTCAGATCTCATTACCTCCTGTTGTTTCCGATGAACCTCCCCATCCTCTTGTTGAATCCCATATTCAACCCACAAGTTTTCAAGCTAATATTAGAGACAGGATGTTTAAGCCTCTAAGTCTGCCACATCACCTGCATCCCTATCCTCCTTATTCCTTTGAGTATCTTCCTTGGTTTTCTGGGGAGGATAATGTTATAGCTGAGAGGCACTTGGGGGTCTTTGAGAACATTATTGATCAGTTTGAGATCATTCATGATGATGTTACCATGATGCTATTCTCACATTCCCTGTCTGGAGATGTTGTTGTGTGCTTTAGATTTATGGAGGACAGTTCTATTGGTTCCTCAACCGAGCTATGCCATGTCTTTTTAAAGTGTTAGGGTGAGAACAAATCCCTTGATCAATATTGGTTTAATTTTAATGCCTTGAGGAGAGGGAAAGAGTAAGCATTGGTTGTCTTCAATAGAAGGTTTTACAATGTTTATCATAGTATGCATGTGGAGATCAAACCACAGAGACTTCTACCATTGTGTACTATGTCATGGCTCAACATATAGAGCTTGTCCTTCTCCTGAGAGAAAGGAAATATTCATCGTTAAGACATTTGTTTAAAGATGTTGTAGAGGTCGAAGAGAATATCAAGGCTAGCAAGTGGGTTCATAGGCATGCATATCTCAAAAATTTGCATGTACATGAGAATGAAGATTGTCAATCTGTTTCAGATTCTGAGCAAGAAGACAGTGAATATGAATCATATCTGGAACAACAACAAGGAAGTAGGTATGATTCACAGTTGGAATCAGGTTCTTCAACATTTGCAGATTTTTCTATGGGCAAGAATGCATATCTATCTTATGATCAGTTTCCAGAACATTTTGAGCATGTAGCAGTGGTTGATTGCATATATAATTGTATGTTCTTGGTTGATCATAGTTATGATGTTCTAAATCTCATTGCACCTTTATCTTGTGACCATTCTTATGAAGAAGAGACAGCAATTGTTGATGATCAAGAGTTGGTTTCAAAGAACAAGGAGGGAATTTATTTGCAAGCAAAGAGAATTTTACAAAGGAGCAGCCTGGTCTTCTAAAGCAGCCAGGATTATGTCACATTATTCATGATCCTATGGCCATATACATGGARTCATACATTTCAGATTTTCTGAAATTTTCAAATTGCATTACTTCACCAATGCTCACAKGCGAGTATGGTGTTATGAAATATTTCCAAGACCACACTATAGATCCTTTTCCTTTATTAATTAAGGAAAAGCATTGGGTGGAAATCAACTATCCTAGAATCGCAGAAAACACAGAGCAGCATGTAAAGGAGGAGCTTAGTGGGCAGTTTATCTCATGTCCAGAACCTGTAATTGAGCAGGTATCACCTGGTATCAACCAGCCTGCTTCAGTTCTCCACCCACCTATGCACTCTAAGAACATCACACGACGGGTGAGACGAAATAAAGGATAAGAGTTAATTCCTTACCAGTTGAGTTCCCCTGATTATAAATTTTGTGACCATGTGGGATTATATATGGAGTTGTGTTTTCCAAAAGCATTGGAACCTGCAGATTTATTCACCTTATCATCATTTGGGGGTATAGTCAGTGCTCCAATCCATGTCCTTGTTTTGTTGTCATACTTCCTTAGCCTTTTGTGGATCATTTGTAGTAAAGAGAAGGATCATATTACCAGATAGTATGGGTGGCTATGGTGGAAATTTTCTTTCACCTAGCACCATGTAAAAATCAATTAGTCTAGGAATGTACATAAATAAGCTCCTCCTGGAGCCCATGTATTTTTCTTTCATTTTTAGGATAGTGTGCTTGTCGGCCTTTAATCCTTAGCAATATATTTTTTGAGCATGACTCCATAGCCCAATACAGAAGGCGACTGGAACTACTTGTTCTTGGTAGCTCGCAAGGAGCATGCTATCCCGTGTGGAGCCAAATGTTATCACATATAGTTGTCAATGGAAGAAAGTCGTCCAAGTTCATGGTCTGCACAGGAAGCGTCTGAGCGCAGCATGCAGACCAACTCATTTTGGGCTTAAAATACAAACATGCGGGTTCAGTTTTGCGATGATGGAGATCCCCTGTGAGGATCATATTAGCGGCCCTTGGGTATTCAGAGTTTCAAAATTGCACGAAGTATAGCACCATGAAAAGCGTCGAAGTCCTGAAGTAGATCTCAGCCATCTGAATCCAGACTGCCACGCGTCATCAGATCTATCACTCTGGGAGGTATTATTGTTCAACCTCAAAAGTGACATCCCCCCCCAGGGCACAATTTGGTGGATTCTAAAGTTGGTGGCCGGTTAAGATTGGCAGTAGCACTAAATCTAGCAGGCGCACCCAGATCACAGACCGCATCCAGATCAACAGCAATGCTTCATTGAGGGGACGCAACTTGCTCGATCGATTAAATTATTGAGCGGTCCCAAAATTGAAACCTTGGTTTGGCCAAAGTGATATGTGTCAGAAGGCGGTGGATTGTAGGCTCAAAAGTGGTGTGATCCCAAACCACCTTTGAGCGGCCCCACAATCACGTGTTTATATAGCATCTTATCCATCTTATCCGAGAGCAGCATGTGGCCACCCCCTGGGCATTAAGCCGCATTTCAATCTTGAGAAAAGGAAGCTAATGAAGTGAGGCGGTAGTTGAGACCTCGTCTCACCCCATAAATGGAAAACATGCAGAGAGCGGCCGTAAAGGCAGACTGTCTATCCGAAGATTCCTTATGGATAGATTTTCCTATAAAGCACATAACTGTGCCTGGCTCGCATCTGACATGAGGAGGCCTACACAATCTAACAGAGCAGGCATCGACTGAAAACGTTAATGTGGTAGCTTGAGCATGCCTCTGTTGGTAGTGGCGAATTTGTTTTTGAGTATATAGGAGTCATTTTGATATTTTGTAATGGTCGATGGTTGAGCTAGGCTCCCGTATTGTAAATTTTTTATGAAGCTCTGGTTCTTCGGGTTATGTAACTTGATTTGAGACTTATTGTTTAATGAAAGTCAGCTTCTATTTCCATCTTGTTTTTCCCCTCATACTGAAGTGTCCATGATTGAAGGATTCACATGGATTGTTATAGTTGTATTGTGATGTATGTTTGATCGCAGTTCTGTTTTTAACGCTCTTCAGTTTCCCGAAACCTTAAATCCAAGAAGATCTTGTTTTCTGAGTTTGTCTTCCTTAGGCTATTGGAAGACTGGATGTCCATAGAATACCTCTACATTCTCCTCACCAGTTCTTCCTCCTACTCACCTTTATTACAACTTATTGATTGAAGTTGAATCAAGACCTCATTTGTTGGTGCATGTTGGTCCAGTTTTCTAAGTTAAAACGATATTATCCTGAGTCTGCGCCCATTCGACCTCTTTAAAATTATTCATTGTGACATACAAACTGATGGTATTGGGCTTACCTCCCCTACAATCAGGAGGTGACTTCTAGTGCTAACAAACCTCTTCCATTCTGATTCAACCCAATGATGGATGGACCTCTTCCATTCTGATTCAACCCATTGTGGCTCTAATATCCCACAACTATAGACATCATCTCTAGTGTATGGCATACATGGATCAAAGGCTCTCTTACATTCATCTAGGAACAAAAATAAGGATGACCAAGATATCCCTCAAGGATTGGGATAAACAAAATCCCAATACCTCTCACAAAATAGTATGTCAGGCTAAAGATACAGTGGAATCTATTCGAGCAAAGATGGAAGTTGTTAGAATGTTTTAATGATTTCCTAGTGGTCTTAGATTACATGGCTATGGAATTTTGTAATATTATTCTTCATTAACTCTCTATATTGTAAAAAGGGTTTATCCCACATGCATTATGGGAATTTTTCTCCTTTCACTCTCTCATATATAATAGAGGTGAAGGAGGTCCTTTAGTGTGCAAGAGCGTGAGTAGTTTATGGTATTGATATTTTGTTGGGACCCTATGGGTCTTAAGGCCAGATCATCCATATGGTTAAGTGTTATCTTGTCTTTCTTGATTTACTGATTTATTTATGCATGCATAGGAGTTTAGACCAGTTAAATTTTGCATATTTCTCGGATCTAACATGGTATCAAAGTCAATTATCAAGCTTTATCCTTGCACAAATTATTTTTTATGTAGACAACCACTTTGTTTTTCATTGGATTTGAGTAGAACTAGCCTTTTCTGAGCTTTTTTCTGCAAATATGACCTCACCATTATCTCCAGAATTGAACAATCAGTCAAGACCAACTATTGGTTCGTCAAAAATGGCTTATGTTTTCCCAAATCTAAATTAATTTTCCTAGCCTAGTGTTGGCCCTTGGTTATGGAAGGAAGCGAAGATCGAGAAAGAAAAGGTCAAACGTGAACTGCGTGGGAGACAAAGTGACTGTCACTGGGTCGAAGTAAACGAAAGAGCAGAAAAGCCGGAGCGAATCACAGAAAAGCAAGCCATTGGATGAGGAGATCGAGGATGACAAATCAACAAAGAAGATGGATCAAGGACAACTCAGCAAGTAGAGAAAGCCATCATTGGATTCTTTGGAGAACCGCGCGAAAAGGGGAGGAAAGATAGGCTGGCGAAGCATTGAAAAGACGGGTCAAGTTGACCTAGGGTTTTAGACACCTAGGGTTTTGGGTAACTAGGGTTTTGACACCTAGGTTTCAACCTAAGGTTGTCTATGAGGGGCTATAATGTATAAATAGAGGTCAAGAGGACCTAGGTCAGGGCAGTACTAGTGTGGGGTATTGATATTGATTGTTGTTGGTTGAAAGATTATTGTACTATGAGAGAGAGGAGTGTTGAGAGTGAGAGGCTTCTGATATTGTAAGATCTTCAATTGGGTGTGAAGATCAAATCCTGCAGCTAGGTGCACAAAAAGGTGGGAGACAGAGAGAAGAGAGAGAAGATTTGTTGACTAAGAGCACAGATCAGAACTGTAAGATTTATCTTAATATATCATAAGCACAGTTCTATGGACGTAGCCTTAGAGAGAGGGTGAACCACGTATATTTTGTGTCGTATGTGTGATTGATGCCTGGATCTCTGTCATTGTTATATTGTTATTTTCATTATTGTGTTAGATCAGATTTATTGTTGCGCAGAGTAGATCTAACTGATAAGAGATATATGAATGTTGCATTATTGTTGTATTAGTTCCACTTGATATTCCCCTGGTTGTAGACATCTATGTCCTGCAACCCCCCTCTTAGTTGCTTCGAGTGAGACTACATCTGCTTCACAGGTGTTGCCGAAAGGGCCAGTAGCTAGGGCTTGTTGGTGCGCTCTTGGAGTGAACCTTGGGTATGCCCCTGTGCCAACAGAAGTTTTTGGGCAAATTTTTAGGTTTGGTGGTTTACCGAGCCTTTTTTTTACCAAGCCTATATTTTCTTCTGAAGCTGAAGAATTTTGATTTGGTAGGCCATTTTGAGTGAATATTTGGGTTCGTTTTTCCACCAGCTACAAAACCATCCTCCTTCCTCACCTCTCCATCATCATACAGACTGTATGGATAATGTTTTTTGTTTTATGATCATGTTTAATTAGTACATTTTCTCATAGGCAAACCATGTTTCACTCAAATTTATAGGTGTAAGGGCATTTTCCTTTCCAATTTGACACTATGCAACTGCATTTTGCTCATTTTCGGTGATTTTACTTAACCATGGGTTTTAGCAACAATTTATCTCAATCTAAGGATTTTACTATAGTGATTTGTCTCTTTGAGGGCCAATATGCTATTTAAGGGCCAATTTCTGAGTGGGGGGCACATTTCTCAGCTATACAACAGTCAATTTCCTTATTAAAGGGTCATTTTTGCTTCAGTCTTCAGCGTACGACCACGTTATTTGTTTAGAAGGGAGATTTGTTTGTTGAAAGGACCGATTTGTCTCTTAGGATCGTTGATATGCTTTTCAAAGGACATATTTTATTGTTGGGGGGGCGATTTTCTTGCAAGAGAGAATATTTGAGGGTTTTATCAATAATGTAACCCAAATGCTCATTTTTAACAGCAATTTAACTCTGATCTAAGGATTTTTTTGAGAAACTTCACTCATATCTGAAGGTTTTAGTAGCGATTTTCCTTCTTGTTCATATGGCCAAGTTCGTACAACCTCGACTTGGATTCCACACACACCATACTACCTCAATTTCCACTAGGTGCTCTCTCTTTTTGTGTTTTGAGTCCTTTATTGTTGGTTCCTTTTATCAATGGAGGAAATAAGGCTTAGTTGCAACTTACGACCACGTTTTGGCAAAGAGGGTTTTATTGCAGCATCTGACTATTTGGGGTTCTTCATGGAGGTTTTGGTGCAACTTTTGAATTTCTTCACTGAGGGTTTGCAAATCTAGTTGAGTATTCATTGGATCAGTGGTTGTTTGCATTCGCTGGGTTGTTCTTGAGGACATGGGATCTTTTTTTCTCATTTTTACTATAGATCTACAACCTACACATTCATATATATATCTCATACACTTAGATCTGCGATCTACACACTCAAATCGCTATGTATACTTTCATATATGCAGCACAGATGTTTTCCTTTTACACACAGTGGAGTTCTAAATCATCTTGTAGATATGGTGCTCATGGATCATATAAGGGTTCATTTCTTTTTTGAGAGCGTCATTGCTCGTGGATTTTAGATCTATTTTTGTAGCAGCCTTTATACACTCATATCCATGACGTGGCTTGTATATTGGATCATTGTGCACCCAAAGCATTGGATCATTGTTTGCAACAGCACGTGAGATCATTATGAGATCATGTATTCTTGGAGAGATTGTTATTTGACACATTGTCGACTTGCCCTGGTGATTCATGTCATTGCTCTTGGAGGTTCCTTCTTGCAGTTTTCTCTCTCCTTGCTTCACATGTTCCTCAGTTGTGTGTATGAAGATTTTGGAGACAAATTGGTTTTGTAGATTACTTATTTATCTTGAGTTGTTTGGCACTTCATCATGAGCATATCAATGTTGTCATTGCTAGTCATTATGCATTAGTTCTTGACAGTAGCAAGTGTTTTCTGCTTGCACCTTATGGAGGACCTGGTTGTTAGTCATGTTGCATTAGTTATTGATGGTAGCAAGTGTCTTCTATGTGCACCTTATTGAGGATCTAGTTGCAACTCATGGATGGTTTTCTACATTGTTCCTCTTAGCAACTTATTCTTGACATCAACAAAGTTTGCATCTATGTTCGCCAGTTATTCTAAATTATTGAAGTTTTCATTAAGGGGGAATGTAATTTAATTCCATATTCATCTTCAGATTACAACCATCATGTAATGTTTTTCTAGTGGCCACATTTACCGTTGTATATCATATCATCACGAGTCATTTGTACACACAATGAGGCATCAGACACATTTACCATTGTATAGCCTATCATCGTGATGGATTTGAACACACAATGAGGTATCCTTAGACTTGTGAGATCTCATATTCACATGTAACACAAATCCAACTATGATTATATCCCTCTATTCATCATTAAGGGGGAATGTTAGAATGTGTTAATGATTTCCTAGTGGTCTTAGATTGCATGGCTATGGCATTTTGTAATTTTATTCTTCAATAACTCTCTATATGGTAAAAAGGGTTTATCCCATATGCATTTTGGGAATTGTTCTCCTTTCACTCTCTAATATATAATAGAGGTGAAGGAGGCCCTTAGTGTGCAAGAGCATGTGAGAGAGTGTGAGTGGTTTATGGTATTGATCTTTAGTCGAGACCCTATGGGTCCCGAGGAAAGATCATCCATATGGTTAAGTGTTCTCTTGTCTTTCTTGATTTATTGATTTATTGATTTATTTGATGCATGCATAGAAGTCTAAACCGGTTGGATTTCATTATATGTTATTGCATATTTCTTGGATATAACAGAAGCGGAGCAAGTCACAACCAAATTTTTGGAGGAAGAAAAATTAGCCTTTCAAAACCATAAGAGATGAGGAAACTGCATGGTGTCTCAAGTCTATAATTCTATGGTTGCAAGCTAGAGAAAGAAACACCTCATTTTTTTAGAAGCAAGCCAAAGCCAGGGTGACGAGGAACACATTGATAGCAATAAAAAATAATAATGGAGAAACATTAAGCTCCTATGACAAGGTAAAGGAGGTGGAATATCTTCATTTTCAAGGGTTATAAGCAGTGGAAAAACAAGCAAATTCTCAAGAACAGACTGAGATGTTGGAACATATTTCACAGTCCATTTCTCAAACTAACAATGAAAAACTAATGCAAGAAATAAAGATAGAAGAGGTTCAAAAACTCATATGGGATTTGGACCTAAACAAAGCTCCAGGGCTTGATGGGTTCACTATCATCTTCTATCATTCATGTTGGGATTCAATCCAAAAATACCTCCTAAGAATGATAAGGTATGTTCATAAGTATTACAAAATGGGTGGAAGTATCAAATCAACCTTTTTGGCTTTAATCCCCAAAGAAGTCAACCCTTCCAACTTCTCTAGATTTTGTCCAATCTCTTTGTTGTAACCTTAATATGTTCTTGGTTGCAAATGAACTATGCTAAGACATATGAAAACCTACTTTAGGCCACAAGTTGGCTCTTGGACTAGAGGGGGCTCTCTCATCAAATTCAAAAGAGTTGACTTTCCATTGTCAATGAATAACAACTAACCATGTTTAAGCTCAAAAGATAAATTCCAGATTCAACATAACCAAGAACATAGTAAAATAATTGAAGGAAAAGGCAAGTGACTATCATTAAAATACATGTAAACCTCTCATACCAAAGGCCTTTCCATTGGGCACGAAGTCTCATTCAACATATCACAATAGTTGGTAATGATAAGTGAAAGAAAAGGAGGAGAACAATAAATCTCAGGCCTAACAGTGAGTAAGGATGTCCCTATGAGGTTGAGATGAAGAAAGAATGATGTTATTGGGCATTAGACAATTAATACAATAAAATAAACACTATATTGTAAATTGTAGAACAATATTAAAATATATATCCAAAGATACATGAAGGAGTTGAAATAATCCAAAAACTCCTTCATTGTACTCTATGACACTGCACAAATATTTTATGGAAGAACATAAATAGTTTTAATACAGGATTGAACCAAAGTCTTCCTTGTATTATTCTTTGAATAAATATATAAAATGATTTGCAACATTATAATATGAGATCACTTTAATCAGTTCACAACAATGGTGGTCGTACCAAATTGTTGTCTTCAATTTCATTCAAATAGCGAGAAGAGAATAGTTGTGAAAGTATAAGAAGCTTAAGACGGAAAATATGAAGGAAAACAAGGCTCTACATAAACAAAAGGTGAATCTAATGAATGATTCCCTCAATCAGAAAAATTTATAGAGAAATCCCTTTGGGCTTATTATAGAGAAATTCCAGTCCACCTGCTTCCAAAATTCCTAACCTTCTAACCCCTTTCTCCTTTTCTTCAATATTTTCCTTTATAATATTTGAATGTTGAAATATTGCCTAGAATGATGAAATTGATTTTTAATAATAGTATGAAGAAAAGGGCCTCCTTGAAAGGCTCGACACCTATGGCAGATGCACTGCCTAATTTTGTCTAATAATAAAATTCAGTGATTGTATAAAATTCTCCATATGTATTTGTTTCCACGCGCTCCCAAGAAATGAGAACTTCAAGCTGAGTGATTCCTTCCACTCATATTCTACATTTACTCTACTTTTGAATTCATACCGCAATTGTAGGAGAAATTACTCCCAGTAATAGCTTGTTTCATCATGTGTCCTACAAAGAGTAAAGAGATAAAAACTTTTGTTATGGATAAGTTCCACAATCGTACTTGGGAGAAAGAGCTATTGAGAAAGAAGAAGTACTATGTTGAAGAGTTTAACCCCACTCATAACCATCAGCAAAAGGCGTACATAGGGGCCAATATTTCTTGGAGATCTAAAATTTTTATTGCTCAATTAAGGACTAATTTTCATCAACTCCGTTGTGAAACGGGGCGCTGGAAAAGGCCAAAAGAAATGTGGGAGGAAAGAGTATGTATTTTGTGCTCTTCCGGAAAAGTGGAAACAGAAAAACATTTCATTTTAGAATGTGAGGCCCTCAAAGACAGCAAGGAAAACTATGCAGGTATTCTGGCAACTAGTTCTTGGGATAATCTATTTAGCAAAGAGTTTGTCGAGAAGTTGGGAGCGGTTATTGTAAAACTTCACAGGAAAAGGGCCGAATACAAAAGCCAGATGTAAAAGCAATCTATCCCATAGGCTATTTTTAGCCTCGTGGACGTTAAAAATACTTTCTTTATTTCTTTCTTTCATTATAAATGCTAGAATGTGGGCATATACACAAGGATTAGGCGTTATCTCCATGATGAGCTTGATCTGAAAATTTCATGTGTGTATTTAAGAAGTGAAATCCTTAATGCTAATGGGGTCGCTCACCCACACCCTCTCCTTATTCTAAAACCAAACCCTCACTTGGTTCAATCATTCATGTGAGCAATATTGACCATGGGGAAGTAAATGATATGATTTATGTTCTATTTAGGAATTGATTCTGGCTATAAGCTCAAGTAAATTTCTTCCAGATTCTACATCGTTTATTTCACGCAGAGGCAAAATGAGGATCCTTCAATGAAGAGGAATTTTGATGAATTTAGTAAGGCATGTGGATGGAGGAGAGTGGACCGGCAGGGTCACATCTGTTTTCCCTTTCATTACATACCCAACCACAATGACCACTATAACTTTCCATCGTGTCCATATGATAACCATTTGTCACCATCTGTTAACTAAATTTTCATAGGTTTTTCCTGGGGGGTCCTCTAGATGTTTTGAAAACCATCAGAAGGGGGCGGGGGGGGGAATTCATCATGTTTTCAACACGTAGCACTCATTGGAAACCATGGTTTTCCTCCCCCACTATTAAACATTGTGCATATTGGGGGGACTGAAATCAATTGAGACCATTAATCTTGATGCCTAAGATTCTTCATCATGAGTGCTTGCGTGACTTATGACTTGGCATTTGACTTCGGAATTGGCGCACAATCTTGACACTTGGAATAGTTTCCCAATATTTTGTGAAATTGGAAAACCTACATCATCCATTTTGGGTTTAAAACATGCCAAATATCAAGTGAAGGATCATTCACTCCATATCCATCTAGAAAACAATACACCTTTTTTGTGTATAGACATGGTGACCTGGTTATATGCATGAGAATTTCAAGACACTAGGAAAGCATAGACATTCAACTTTGAAAGAAATACTGAGCAGAACTTCTCAAAGTCAAAATCTAAAACTTGGACCTAGGATTGAAATCTTAGGATGACTAGAAATATGCATATCTTTGCAAAAATTTTGAAAATTTTGAAAATTTGGACAAAGTAAATTTATGTTACAACATTAAGCTCCATCTGGGGATAGTGTCTCCCTACGAGGCACTAAATAACTATATACTAGGTTCCTTATCCATTTCTTGAAACCTGTCTCTATACATCTCTGATAATCCGTGAAATTTGAACCTATATCCTGAAGCAAAATATCTAAAATCATCTTTTTCTCTACTTTGAAACCCTACTTCATTCACAAACTACTAAAATAAATGATCTATATGCAGAGTGGAAACAATTGTTCTACTACAAACTAAACTAACATAATGAAATAAATGTGTATGATAAGCTTATTTATATACAAGGTCTCATATTCTAATCCATTCAACCACTCTAGCTAAGTGAAAGCATACTTCCAATGAAACCATAAAAGCATTTGACTAATAAATTGAATCCCTTGCATACAAATGGTTGAGAAAGATTAATTGGAAAATTATATTTACATTCAAAGAATGCTAATCTCCTGATACCCAAGACATTGGAAACTTTTGCTAATGTAGACTCCATCCAATCAACAATAGGATCCTCAAAAACATGAAAGAAAATCTTTTGATTCACAATGAGTCGTTCTTCCTTGTCACCATAAGTGAATTGTCGTTGTACCATTTCTATTATTTTTGCTTCCTTGATAAGGTTAGGTTCTTCCACTTTTGATTCTGATGAAGAAAAAGCAGGGAGCACAATAACTTCATCACCTTTTAAAATTTCAACTAGTTCATGTTCACTTGTATCAAGCTCTATGTCTTTTAAGACCAGGACCAACAATACATTTCTCTATGTCTTCTTATCAAAACCCTGATATACATCAAAAATCAGTCCATTGATACAAATTTCTGAAAATGATACTTAGGAAAATTGATCTTCCTCAATACCAAGCTCTGACTCTATGTCATAACTGCCATATAGAAACTTATAGTTGCAATACTCCATATGATCAAACTTAAAGCTTCCCATGCCTTTGCTTTTCATGAGTTCTGAGCCTAAGTTGATACAAAAATTATGGAAGTTTTCAATTTCAGCATCATACATCTCATAAGTTGGTGTGCTGCTACAAATCCCTGTAGATCATGCTTCATAAATCTGCTCTTCGTTATTAACAAAAGCACCACAAGAATAATTCTCTTGTTCTTTCTACAAAAATTCTTGACAACAATATGAGTTAGGAATAATCTCAATTGAACATCTATATTTTTCTTTAAAAACAAGGTTCGGGAATTCTTCATGAAGTTCAACACAAGCATCTTCATATACATCAAATAAAGGTGCACAATTTAAAAATCCAATGTATGCAAATTCAGATATTGGACTTTGAAGTATTCTCTCTTGCGCTAAATATTAAAAAAATGATTGAACTATAGAAAATTTTGTTTGAATATCCAAATCCTCTTGTTGATTTCTTGAAGCTTTTGTAGGTGCTTAAATATCTTCAACGATATCAAAAGAAAAAATATCAGCTTGTTCAACAAGGTTTGGATCTTATTCATTAAAAACAAAAGAAGACACTATATTTTGTTGATAATGTTCTTGAACATGTTCATAATTGTTATCTTCTTTAGATTCATCATCAGTAAATTATTTTTCCTCGCCATGAAAACCACTTAAAAAATTTATGCAAAAATTAGTTCCACAATCATTAACATGTTGTTGATTTGAAATATGAAAATCTTATTGTCATTGTCCCCTTTCCTCTTTCTAATTTTTTGAAGTCACACCTGTTAGCACTAGAAGTCACTCTCTGATTGCAGAGAAGGTAAGCCCAGTACCCATCAGAGTTTTTTATGTCACTAGTTGGTTTTAAAGAGGTCAAATGGGCACAGACTCAAGAAAATATCGTTTTAATAAGCAGGTGAGGTCTTGATTCAACTTCAGTTGGTAATTTGTAGTAAGGATGAGTAGGAGGAGGAATTATTGAGAAGGGTGAACAAGACTACTATGGGCATCAGGCTTTCCAGCAACTTGGAGAAGAAAAACACATACCCAAGATCACTCTTAAGTACAGGTTTTAGACATTGAAATATGATGCAAGCAACACAGTTATGGCAGCACGATGATCAAACCTCCATCACGATGTTGCTACAATAGCTCTACTGGATCATCCATGCCCAAGCCATTCAGTGTAAGAAGGGAAAAAGATAACACAGGAAATTGATTTAAACTGGTTGCGATGCCACTGTGATCAAACCTACATCACAGCAACATAACTACCCTCGATTGGATCATCCATGCCCGAATGTTCTAACATAGTTGATACAGAGAAACGAAAAGGAAGTTGACTTTCATTAAACAAGAAGTCTCAAATACAGATACATAACCAGAAGAACCAGAGCTTCATCTAAACTTTACAATACAAGAGCCTAGCTCAACCATCGACCATAACAAAATATCAAAACTGCCTACTTATACTCAGAACTGTCCACAACCACCAGGGGCGCACTCTGGCCATTGCATTCAAGGCTTGCCATCTACATCTTCTTCTGTCAAACTGTGCATGCATTCTCTTGTCAGACACAAACTTAACTCAGCATGGGCCTTTAGAAAAAATCGTCCATCGAGGGGCCTCTAGCTGACAGCTCTGTCTCTACAACCAGACCTTCCATGCTTTCCATTTATGGAGTGAGTTGAAGTTTCAACCACCACTCCCATTTCCATTAACTACCTTCAACAAGACTGGGACAAGGCTTGACACCCATGAATGTTCCAGGCGGTGCCCACGACTTCTTCGAGCCAATCCCGGTGCCTCAAGGCCATGCAGATCTTCTTCCGTGATCAAAACGGGAGCTTTCGGCCTTTGGCGTAGCTCCTCTCCATCGCTCCATCCGACCTAGGGCTCAAATCCAAAAGCGTTTCGGTATTTTGTCTTTCAGGAGTCTCCACTCTGCTTGATTCCAAATTTCCCAATGCTCGATTTGACGAACACAACTAACTTAGATCGACGGCTAGATCTACTTTGCATCCGACGGCTGTGAATTCTTCTTCAGAACTCCACCTTGGTTGGCTCTACGTTATGGGCGCCAACCTTTTCTCCTGGATCTGCTTTCCATATGACCTCGGGTTGTGACCCTGGGCCCAACTTCAGAGCGTTTTGGGATTTCACAAACTTGCGTTGTGCTTCATGCTAAAACCTCTTACTCGCGAAACCGCGACTTCTCGGATCTGGTGCCACGCATCCCTTTGAATCAGACGGCTCAGATAAATATTAGCATTTCGCGACCTTGGGCCTTTGATATTTCAGGGCTTGAGAAATTTACGCATTTCTCACTTCAATTTCCCGAAATGACTTTCTCTGTGGTTCGGATCTGGTGCCACGCGTCCTGCTAGATCAGACGACCCACTCTAATTTCGGGTTTCGGGAGTCGGGGTCATCTTGCTCGAATTTGATTTCGGGTCTTTGCTCCGGCACTAAACTTTGAGCAACTTTCGGATTTTGAACACCCACGAATTGTCAATCTAAACTCCACATGGAATCCCAATTGTTGGGAGCTGAACTCACCTGTTAGTGTGAATTTTGAGCCCAAAATGGACTGCTCTGAACGCTGCGCTTTAACGCTTTTTGCATAGACTGCGAACTTGGATAACCTATTGCCCTTAACAACTATATGTGATAACATTTGGCTCCACAGGGATGGCATGCTCCCTGCAAGCTGCCAAGAACAAGCAGTTCCAGTGCCTTAGCTATTGGGTTATGGAGTCGACCTCAAAATTTTCGCTGAAGAAAACAGGGAAATATGTACACATTATTCCAAATGAAAGCAAATACATGGGCTCTGAAGGAGCTTATTTATGTACATTCCTATACTAATTGATTTTTTACATAGTGCTAGGTGAAAGCAAACTTCCACCATAGCCATTCAAGTAACTTCCTGACTTGAAGGTCTTCTACTCTGTCAGTGATGAATAACAGATTATGCAATCGTGACAGCAGAACAATTACATCCTTCAGCTTTCCTCCAGATGGAAATGGTGGGATCAGACCTGGAGGCTTCAAATCATGGGGAAAATGCATCTGCATGTACTCCCCCACGGGTTCATAGAATGAATGGCAAACTCCAGAAAAATTGTAGCAGAAATCTTGCTCTGCTCCACAGTTGTTCACAGAGGATTGAATGTGTCTGGAAAGCACAGGTGGGTGAAAGGTCGGTGCAGGCTGACTGATCTCAGGCGATGGCCGCTCACTAGCATGCTCTGGACGGGAGATAAGATGCTCCTCTGGCTGCTCCTTTTCTTTTTAATAGCTCTCCTAAGAATCAGATTCATAATCATCATAAACGGGAATCGTGGGAGAGCTCATCTCTTCCTCATGTTTCTGAGTGATTTTTGCGGGGCCAGGATGGTTGATTTCCTCATAGTATTTTTATTTAAGGAACAAAGGATAGGACTCTACAGTATGTTCATGGAAATCCTGCATACCCAGCTCATAATTTGATTCATAGTGGTCATACACAGGCTGACTGCTCCTCGAATCATCAAAATATGATGCAGGGATCTGCTGCTCTTCATCTAAAAACACAACTATTTCTTCATTTAAATCTAAACATCAAGAACAGAATGTAAGTCCTCTACAGTTATGAAATCTTTAGTACTATCACCATTCGTAGGGCTGTCAAGAACATCTGTTTCAGGGACCGGAATATCCTCTGCGTTTTCTTCATAAGATCGGCAAGAAAAATATGCCTTTACTTCTTCTATTTCTACAGAAAGTGATCTTACCAGTCCCACCAACTCAGCCAGGGCATCTTCCTCCTCCTCGCAGCCTTCATCCTCACAGCTTCTGTCCTCAAAGCTTTTGTTTGGAACAGTCACACTTTGAACACAATCTTTATATTCTTCACAAAAATTATGACAAATTAACTTAGAAGAATAAAACTTTTGACAATGCCTATTGAAAGCTGCATGAAATTCTCCCAAGGAGGAGATGCTAGCAGGGGGTAAGGAGTGATACCACTGACGAGCATCTCTTGTTAATGAGAACACGAACATCTTCATGATGTATCTCCCACTGATGCATGAGTTCATGAAACTCATGGAGATGTTGAGCAGGGTTGTCCTCTTTACGCTTTGTGAATATGGGCAAATAATCACCCCATTCATTTAGAGTAGGAACAACATTGGGAAAACTGGGAACAATAGAGAAATTAAAGGGAGCAAACCTTCGATCCAGGATCTTGTCCATTTCGAACCACTAGAGTCGCCAATCGATCCTTCAACCATGGAGTCGTCAGGTGAATGATATGCAGAATGGGTGTGTCTGATCTTTGTTCACCATCAAAGACTAGATCTGGTCGTTGTGTCCTAAGGGGCTCCAAGTGTAGCCAGGGGCAGTCACACTGAAACAATGGAGTCTAGACAGTGGAGTCGCCACAATGGAGTGGCCAGGTGCAAATGTAATCTTCAATGGTTCTGATATCTGATGCACCTTCAGAATCATAAGCTCGTTGTCATTCTATACCAGGGAAAATCTTCAATTCTTCCTCGACAATGGCACCAGAAATGTTAGCACTAGAAGTCACCCTCTGATTGTAGAGAAGGTAAGCCCAATACCCATCAGAGTTTTTTATGTCATGGGTTGGTTTTAAAGAGGTCAAATGCGCGCAGACTCAAGAAAATATCGTTTTAACTCAGAAAATTGGGCCAGCATGCACAAGCAGGTGAGGTCTTGATTCAACTTCAGTCAATAAGTTGTAGTAAGGATGAGTAGGAGGAGGACTTATTGAGAAGGGTGAACAAGACTGTTATGGGCATCAAGCTTTCCAGCAGCTTGGAGAAGAAAAACACATACCCAAGATCACTCTTAAGTACAGGTTTCATACACTGAAATATGATGCAAGCAACACAGTTACAGTAGCACGATGATCAAACCTTCACACGATGTTGCTACAACAGCTTGATTGGATCATACATGCCCGAGCCATTCAGTGTAAGAAGGGGAAAAGATAACACAAGAAACTGATTAAAACTGGTTGTGATGCTATTGTGATCAAACCTACATCACAACAGTATAACTACCCTCGACTGGATCATCCATGCCCGAGTGTTCTAACGTAGTTGTTATAGAGAAACAAAAAGGAAGTTGACTTTCATTAAACAAGAAGTCTCAAATACAAATACATAACCAGAAGAACCAGAGCTTCATCAAAACTTTACAATATGGGAGCCTAGCTCAACCATCGACCATAACAAAATATCAAAACTGCCTACTTATACTCAGAACTGTCCACAACTACCAGGTGTGCGCTCTGGCCACTACATTCAAGGCTTGTCATTTGCATCTTCTTCTGTCAGAATGTGCATGCATTCTCCTGTCAGACGCAAACTTAACTCTTCATGGGCCTTTAGCAAAAATTGTCCATCGAGGGGCCTCTGGCTGACAGCTCTGTCTCTGTAACCAGACCCTCCATGCTTTACATTTATGGAGTGAGTTGAAGTTTCAACCACGACTCCCATTTCCATTAACTACCTTCAACAAGACCGGGACGAGACCTGACACCCATGAATGTTCCAGGCGGTGCCCATGACTTCTTCGAGTCAATCCCGACGCCTCAAGGCCATGCAGATCTTCTTCTATGAACAAAACGGGTGCTTTCAGCCTTTGGTGCAGCTCCTCTCCATCACTCCTTGCGGCCTTGAGCCATGACTTGGGGCTCAAATCCAAAGGCGTTTCGGGATTTCATCTTTCAGGAGTCTCCACTCCGCTTGATTCCAAATTTCCCGATGCCCGCTTTGACGAACACGACTGACTCAGATCGACGGCTGGATCTGCTTTTCATCCGACGACTACGATTTCTTGCTCAGAACTCCACCTTGGTTGGCTCTACGTGATGGGCGCCAACCTTTCCTCTTGGATCCACTTTCCATATGACCTCGGATTGTGACCCTGGGCCCAAGTTCAGAGCGTTTCGTGATTTCGCGTTTCGCGAACTTACATTGTGCTTAATGATAAAACCTTTGAATCGCGAAACCATGACTTCTTGGATCTGGTGCCACACGTCCCTTTGAATCAGACGGTCCAGATAAATATCATCATTTCGGGACCTCGAGCCTTGTTGATGGGTTTAATGGCTAAATAACCGCTAAATAACCCAAGCCGTTTGGAGAGAAATGACCTGACGGGTTTAATGGCTCTATAGGCCAACCGAAATCCTAAAATAACAAAAGAAAGGAAACTAATCTAAAAGAAACCATGATAATATGTACATGAATTTAACTATTTACAAATGTTAAAACAGAAACATAAGCATGTGATTATGAATAGGGTATTTACAATTTGCAAGTTTTGGTGGATGTCTTGCGAAATCAATGTTTTGCAATTGTTTATGTAATAGATAAAGAAAGCACATACATTTTGTATTTTTTGTTTAATAATTTAAAATCTAAGAACTCACAAATACTAATAAGACATAATTTGAAACAAGAACAGAATAATAGTCAAAGCCAATTGAAACTGTTCCTAGTTCATTAATAAATAAACTAATAACAGAAATAGAATACGAGTAAAACTAACCTCAGCTTAATCAACTAACGAGTTTATGTCTCTGTGCAATTCAAACTCCCAGCTATCTTGCATGTGAGAAAAACCTGTAACAGGCTTGTGCTAACATTCCCAGAATAAACTCAAAGGTATTTTTAAAGGTATAAGAGCAGAGTAATAAACATATAGATTCGGTGATGTTGTAATGGTGAACACTTATAGTAAACAAAAATTAATATAAAGCATTCATGTAATACATCACTTAACATCAAGCATAAATCAATGATACTTAAATGAAATAATGATCACAAATGTAATATATGAACGGCAGATTACAGACAGAATTTAAAGTGTTGAATAAAATGAAATATTATATGATGATGAGACTAAAGTTGTATAACATATTAACATTCCATAGTATAAAAGGCAAAACGTAATGGGACAATGCCACCCTAGTCTAAAGCCTAGGTGTGAACAGCTTGTCTATACAGTCTTGAAAGTTACATGTCCATTCAAAAAATAAAGATCCTTTTCCTACCAAGAGTGCACAGTATTTAAACTAATCCAGGGTTCAAATGCTCATATCATACAAGATAGATTTGAATCCCCCAAAATCAAATAATATTACAAAAATAGTGAACTGGAAACCACTCATGCATGAGTTGGTTTGTTCAAAAATAAACCAAAGTTTTATAAAACATAAAAAGGGAGAAACTACTGAACATTTGAGTGTATAATTCAAAGTGTTTTCTCCACACAATCAACAACATAATCTTCCATTTCCTGTGAATAGCAAAACCAATTTGATATATTAGAAAAACAATTACTAATTTTTATTCAAGAGAGACTGGCTACATAATCATAGATTTTGTAGCTAGTCTTATTTTTAGCAAATGAAATCAAATTTTAAATCTACATATTTCAACTTTGATAACAGAATTGAATGAAATCAAAACAAAATCATTTTACCATTTAAAAATTAGCCAAAGAGGGATCTAATAGTTCAGAATTTATAATTGCTTTGAAACTGGTTGTGTTCTTAATGATTATATTTCCAGCCCTCTTGAATCGTTTATTCTCCCTCTCTCTGTGTGCCTTCAGGTCAAGGTTCTCTTGTTTCAACAGAGCATTTTGAGTATCCAAGCTTTTAATTCGGGCCTATAAGAGCGGAACATCTGTATAGTAACGTTCTATCCAGTCGAGGCAGCTATCACAGTGCACTGGGGAAATGGCAGATCGATGTGGAACACGGTCGAGAAGGGGCGCTTCATTTTTACCCATGGTTTGTTCCACATCATGCCCGATACCCAAAAATCCTTCTTTACCCTTAAGACACGGGGGTAAATTGGTCACGAAATCATATTGTTTAACATGGGTAATAACCTCTCTCCTGGAACACTAATTTTTTGGGTCTTCACGAACTAAGAAATCCTCTATATCACGATCTGAACACTGATCATCGATCTCGATCGGATCGATCGAGCTCAGATGATTACTCTTTCAATTTCTTAGTTTTATAGAAATCAAACGACCGGCATTCTTATTCTTGAAACTTAAATCCGTTCTTTGTGGTTTATTTCCCTTACAGGAATTCTTCACAATTGTTTTATCATTAATGGTTCAACTAGAATCGTTCATAGGCACAGAACAATCCTTTTCTTTTAATCCAGCAATTACTTGTTCAAGGGATTTTCCAAGTGAAAACCTACATGGTAATTCTTTATCCATAGGGGTTTCATCAACAACAGAAACTGATCCAATAACTTTTGGGCCATCATTTGAATTAACGAACTGGCTTTCAGCTACTGGCCTGTTTGAGTTAGGGTTTACAATAAAAAGAGGGTTGGTTGTAGCGTCGGCCTGGGTGAATCCATTTCTGATCAGAAAGGTTTCCCAATTGTCACCTAGTTTCGACAAGTGATAAACCAACAAGATTTTAACAAGTCCATGGTGAAACAGACTCGAATTGATTCCCTGTCATTTATAATGCTTGGACATTTTGTAAAGACTCATCA
>ML797021.1:0-27140 GCA_009831015.1 Picea engelmannii
ATGTTGGTTTTCCCGGTTTGGGTTTCCAGGTGAAAAATCTCTGTGTAATGTTTGTATTTGCCATTGTATCTTTTCTGTTCTTTTCTGAATATCATTTTGCAGTAGATATTGTACAAGGTTAGAATTTACACAACAAGCCCTCTATTTGAGTTGCACAGTGTCAATTGTGCCATCATCATTAGAAGGTGAAAAATTGGGGGATGAGCCCACCCAATTGTGAAGGATAGCAGATACTACAGAGGCTCGCCTTCGACGAGTACAGGAAGAAAAGGAGCAAGCCACAGAGGCCTTGAAGCAAGCAAAGGAGGAAGGCATAGAGCAACTTCAAGTTGCAAAGCAAGAGAAAGATGACCTCCGAGCAAAGTTTGAAGAGGACAGAGAGCATATCCAGAGAGAAAAAGACTAGTTGTTCGCAGAGCAGACTGTGGTCAGCGAGGCAGTGGCTAGAGCACTTCGCTCTATGTCGGGCTTGGCCCAAATGGAAGAGGAGACAGTTGAGAGCCAAGTGGGAAATCTCGTTGAAGCCATCCAACAGCTTCAAGCGAGAGTAGCAAAGATAGAACTGCAAGCAGTGTCGATCACTTCGTAGGAAGTAAGAGATCGGAGGGAAGAAACTATCAGGAGCGCAGTAGAAAGAATCACGAAATTGGCTACAGAATGCAAGTAGATCAATAACCAAAGTGTGAAAACCTATGAGTGCCTTGCGGAAGACCCGAAGCTGAGGAGATTGGAGGCACGGCTCTAGGAGGCGAAGCAATAGGCATCGGCAGTGCAAGTGCAGTTGAAGTTGCTTACCATAGTGGAGAATATGAAAAGGTCGCAGGAGCAGCGCGCAGTTCAGCAAAAGTTCAATACCATTCAGAGTAGAGTTGTGGAAGTGACCCAACGAATCCAATTGGTGCGGGACAAAGCATTCACCCTCTTTGAAGAGATCAAGGGACAAGGTGCACAGCTGGAACAAGTGGTCACCATGGTGGAACAGCGCTTGGAAGGGCCTGTCACTGAGAAAGTCATTCAGGAGTTCATCGAGTAGGAGGCTTTGGTGAAGCAGCAAGTCGAGGCAGCTCGAGCCAAGATCAAGGCCTTCGAAGTAGAGTTTCCAAAATCAAAGTGACTCGAGACTAGTCACGGGTGAGTGTTGGGGGGTTGTTGGCCCTTGACCAGGTTTTGAAGAAACATTGGTCATGGTTTACCACCTTTGGGACTTCGACAAGCTAGTTGAAGATGGAGTGCCCAGGCAAAGTGGAGATCCCGGGATCTCGCCCCCTTTTGCGGGCTTTTTGGGTTTTAGGGTTTATGTAACGGGTATGGGATGTCGGCCCATGGGTCTTACCCATGTTTAGGCCCCTTTTGTAATGTATAAATAAGTATCTAGGTGATGTAAGGAAGGGACCTAGTAGTTACTAGTCATTGATCGGCTTAGTGCATGGCTAGTTGGCTTTGTGCACGAATGTGTTAAGATTTGTAGAGCTAAGTGAAAGTGTTTTGTAAGTGCTTTGTGCACAGACTGTGTAGAGTCTTTGTGCTTGGACTGGACTCGGGGAAGGAGGATCTGGTGAGGTGCACGCAGATCTCCTGTCCTATGTGGAGTTGGTTTTGTGGCTTGGTGCATGTAAGGAGATTGGAAGAGACTAATAAGATGAGAAGAAGATTGGTGGACGTAGCCCCACACTGGGGTGAACCATGTATATCATGTGTAGATGTGCTTTGTGCTATGGTGTTCATGTTGTTTATGTACTTAATTTCTTAATATAGATGTATGATAGATCCAGATGATGCTTAGTGCTTTATGATGTGAATGAATGTTAGATCTACTGTGATGATATGTCTTGAATGGATAGATATGCTTAGATATTGGTTGTTATTGTGTTGATCTGTAATTAGGGTTTTAACCTGCGATGTGAATATGGGTTAAGGACTAATGAATGTTAATTGCTAAATGCTTTGTTAAGTATTGTGATCACAGATATGTGTCCCAGCTAGGTTGCAAACACCTGAGTCTTGCAACCCCCCCTGCCTCTACCTTAGGTGAGACTTCATCTGCTTCGCAGGTGTTGCCGAAAGGGTCGGTAGTTAGGGTTTTGTTGGTGCATTGTTGAAGCGTTGAACCCTAGTCTGCCCATGTGCCAATAGTTGGCTTGGATGGAGGTTTCCACATACATTGGGACAACTATATTTTTTCTCTTTGAATGGGTTATATTAGGCTCATGGACAGGGAATATGAACTAGTTTGGAAAAAGGCTCCCCACGGGGTATACACTCCAAAACTAGGCTATATAGCACTGAATATCGACCTCCTCCAAAGAGAATCGTGTTGGTGGTGGAGTAGAATGTTGAAACTTAATTCCCCCCTAAAAACAAAAATCTCCATGTGGTTTGCTTTGTTATACAAAGTCCCCACTTGGGAAAAGATGAGAAAGTGCCAGATTGTTGGGTCGGGATGGTGTCCTCTAGGCAAATCCGAAAACGAATCCATTGCACATATTCTCATTTTTTTCTCTTTCACTATGAAAGTCTGGACTGAAACTTCTTCCTTCCTGAGACAACCTTGTGATTGGAATCGGCCTTCTCTTGAATCGACTTGGAAAAACTGGTTACAAAACCCTATACACCAGAAGATCAAAGCTTTACCTCTACTTATTAACTAGGGTATTTGGTTGGCGAGGAATTCGGCCATCTTCAAGGACAAGGAAATTGTTCGTGAAATTATTGCAGCAAAAAACCTCTTGATCCTTGAACATTTCCCCCAAGGAAAGAACAAGCATGTTATCTGAGAAACTCAATCATAACACATTGACTCTTCTTTACCCTGGGCTTATTATGAGGGTGCATCACAAAATCTCCTCTGTGGGGGGGGGTGGTGTCTTATATTTATCTGACTCACATTTATTTAAAATAAAAATGGGGATGGGAAAGGGTACAAATAACTATGTTAAACTCATGGTTCTACTTTTCTTGCTTAAATTTGCATGTGGGCAAGGGGTACACACCATTCAACTCTTAGGTGACTCCATGAATGTCATCAACTGGTCTCGGAAAATCCAACACTGCCACAATATTCTATTGCTTCCTATTTTGGAGGAGATCTACAATATATTGGACACATTTGACTCTTTTTTTCTACGACATGTCTACAGGAACTAGAACTCAGTAGTGAATACTCTGTCAAAGGAAGCAATCTCACTTCCCTTTGGACAATGGCATATAACATAATCAGATGGAGATTATGCACAAGGTTTATTATACCATCGGCCCTTCATCGACGAACCAGCTCAACTACAACATTAAAATGTTGTTCTCTTTTAAGCATGTTTTCAAAATTTTTACTATGCATATACTCAGCACTAGAGACGTTTTTTCTCCTTCTGTCTCGTCACTAAATAGAATTTTTTATGCCCTATGGCCCTTTGCGGTTGGATGTTTATTGAACTGTAATTATTTTTGGAATGTAACTCTCTATGGACGTGAGGGGAACACTATATGTGATCATGTGTCGGGAACATGATGGCTCTGAAGCATCATCCCTCACACTCTTTATTTCTCTATATTGAACGTGCTCACCTAGCACCTACAAAATGTAATTTTGTCTCTTCGGATGAATAAAATTATGCTTTTTTTCTGAGGAAAAAAAAAGATTTGTAAAGATGATTATAGTGGTAAGATCTTGCTAAGAGGGTGGAGTACTCATAACTTTCTCAAACATCAATTGGGAATCTCCTTCTATAATGAAGAATTTAACTCCTAGGAGTGTTATCTCAAATCCATTTAGGTGGAATGGAGTCTTTTTGGTTGATCATAGAGTTGGAATGAGGTAAAGTGGAAATTTGGGTTCTCAAATACTCAATTTGTCGTTGCATCATCTAAGACAAAAGATTGTGGTTTTCTCAATTCTTTGTTGCATCCTTTAAGATAAAAAATGGGGGTAGGTCTTAAGGAGAACATGGAGGATGGGCTTGGGTCTCCATATGTGCATGCAAGTGGAATTGTGTGTGTCATATGTTCAACCCCTACCTCTAAGTGTTATCATAGCTAGTACCTTAAATTATCGATTAAATCTTATAGTATTAAACCCTAGTCTATGATGTGAAACTCCTCATTCCCCACCATTAAACCAAAGCCCATAAGGCACGGGAAAAGACTTGTCATTATAAATAGAGTGGGTGTATTTATAATAGGGAAGTCAAAAGAAACTAAAACTAATTCATAGCCTTTAATGCCTAGACAAAAGGTGTTATGGCAATGTCCATCCTTATGAATTCACCTATCCAAAATTAAAGAGGAGAAATGGTTAAAGAATCGTCAATAGGGTACCAAGGGTTAGCTTAATCGGTTGAATCATATGCCAAAGGCATGTTGCCAACAAGGATACCTTAGGTCACAATTCAAATCCGGTCAAGTCCCTCAAGGTTACCAGTGGCTATTGTTGTTGGCGGTTGAACCACTCTCCATTCGGATATTCTGGGGAGAGATAGGGATCCTAAGAAGTTTTCCTTAGAAAAAATTATCAATAAAAACATCATTAATTTAATTAAAAATAAAGTAAAGTAATTTAATATCAAATCCAAGTAAGTGCATCAATACCTCCATAAATCTCCATTTAATATGGTCATAGTTTTCTTTTTCAAATATAGGTCTTCAAAGTTTTGTCCAGTGAACACATTCTCAATTGGGGTTGGCATAAAGATGTCAAGTCTTGGTTAAATCATTGGAGAATGGAGCAGGTCACTATGCAAAATATCGATACCATTAAAACACTAGTACATCTAAATTCAAGGAGAAAATATGGTTTGATAAATAACTAGGAGATAAGAGAAAATAAAGATACTATAAAGAGGCCATTAACTCTAATCTAGAAAATCAAAAGTATCTTTTTATTATAAATATTTTAAAGAAGAAAATCAACATTGTTAAAATAAGATTAAACTCTCGCGAGCTTCATAGTTAAAAAAGGCATTGGATCATTCCTAAAACGTTGTGGGATGAAAGAATTTTCCATATTTGTGATACTAAAAAGATGGAGGATGAAAAACACTTTCTCTTAAAATATCATGTATGCATCATGTATACGCTAGCATTAAATTCCAATTTCAAATTATTTATAACAACACCAATATTCCTAACATTTTCACTCATCAAAACTATAAAGATCTATGAAAACTTTTCTCAAATCTATTCGAACATAAAAATAAAAATTTAAAACAATCTAACTTATCTATTACCGATTTTTTCTTAAAACCCAATAAACTAAAGTTTGTCTCAATGTATGTTCACAAACATCATCATTGTGATTATTAGATTAGCCAATCAATTATAAAATTATCTTTAATGACTGCCTAGTGGTGTTATGTGTGTGGCTATGGCATTTTGTAAACTTAGACCAAGTTACTCTTCAATAACTCACTATCTTGCAAAAAGGATTTATCACACATGCATCATGGGAATCGATTATCCTTTCACTCTCTCATATATAATTGAGGTGAAGGATGCCCTTTGAGAATGCAATGGAGTGTGATGTTATGCGTGTTGCGATTGAGCGTAGTTGACATCTCTCTCTCTTCAAAGATAAGCTACCACCAATCTAGCCAGTTTGTGTTGTATATTATTTTGTTATTTTATTCATTAATAGAAGTTGAGTTTCTTTGTATTTATGTGTTCTCTGCTATAGTTTTGTTTGTATCTCATTTTGTTCTCCATATAATTTAGATCATCTTATCAATTACATGATACACACACATACATAATAACTAGGAGTTATATGGAAGAGAGTAATTACAGTGAATGAGGCTCACGCCTCCTTGCCTAACTTGGTTACTCCCTAACAATCGCAATGTTGATATATACAAAGTTCAATAAATTAATTACAAACATGATTTCATACTTCCTAGAATAACAAAGTTAATCTTGCGAAAACTTTGTTGTCTGTACTAGTATTGTCATATTCATGGAGTTAGTTTACTCTTTTCCCATGCTATTCACTTATTGTTGCATTTGGATTTGACTCTCTAGTTCCCTAGAGATATATAATGTATTATGAGGATTATCATTGTGCTAAACCATTTATTACCCTTAGGTCAAATCTTCTTCCCTTAGGTTATTTGTCAACCCACTCGTTATCCTATTCCCCATCCTTCACATTTGTTGTATTTGTATCTTTTGTAAAGATCATTATAGTGGTAAGATTTGTAAAGATGATTATAGTGGTAAGATCTTGCTAAGAGGGTGGAGTACTCATAACTTTCTCAAACATCAATTGGGAATCTCCTTCTATAATGAAAAATTTAATTCCTAGGAATGTTATCTCAAATCCATTTAGGTGGAATGGAGTCTTTTTTGTTGATCATAGAGTTGGAATGAGGTAAAGTGGAAATTTGGGTTCTCAAATACTCAATTTTATTTTCTCAATTTGTTGTTGCATCATCTAAGACAAAAGATTGTGGTTTTCTCAATTATTTGTTGCATCCTTTAAGATAAAAAAAAGTGTGTTAGGTCTGAAGGAGAACATGGAGGATGGGCTTGGGTCTCCATATGTACATGCAAGTGGTGTTGTGTGTGTCATGCATTCAACCCCTACATCTAAGTGTCATCATACCTAGTGCCTTAAATTATCGAGTAAAGCCTATAGTATTAAACCCTAGTCTATGATATGAAACTCCTCATTCCCCACCATTAAACCAAAGCCCATAAGGCAGGGGAAAAGACTTGTCATTATAAATAGAGTGGGTGTCTTTATAACAAGGAAGTCAAAAGCAACTAAAACTAATGCATAGCCTTTAATGCCTAGGCAAAAGGTGTTAGGGCAATGTCCATCCTTATGAATTCACTGATCCAAAACTAAAGACGAGAAATGGTTAAAGAGTTGTCAATAGGGTACCAAGGGTTTGCTTAATCAGTGGAATCATATGTCAAAGGCATGTTGCCAACGAGGAGACCTTAGGTCACAATTCAAATCCGGTCAAGTCCCTCAAAGTTACCAGTGGCTATTGTCGTTGGTGGTTGAACCACTCTCCATTCAAATATTCTGGGGAAGGGGAGAAGCTTTCCTTAGAAAAAATTATCAATAAAAACATCATTAATTTAATTAAAAATCAAATAAACAAATTTAATACCAAATCCAAGTAAGTGAATTAATATCTCCATAAATCTCCATTTAATATGGTCATAATTTTCTTTTTCAAATATAGTTTTTTGTTTTGTCCAGTGAACACCTTCTCAATTAGGGTTGGCATAAAGATGTCAAGTCTTGGTTAAATCATTAAAAAATGGAAAAAAAGGTCATTACGCAAAATATTGATACCATTAAAAACACTAGTGCATCTAAATTTAAGGAGATAATATGATTCCATAAATAACTTAGATGAACTATATATCCGTGTTTCACCTTTTTCGCTTCCCAGAACGACCATGGTAAATCATCTTCATCTTTATATCAATACGAACTTTGCTATATGTAATGGTACTGAAACATAAGAATAATATTGGAATTTGAAAAAACACAAAACGAAACAGAGAGCATAAGCTGATAAATTTGGAGAATTCCGAGATTGAAAAAGGGAACTCTCGCACCATAAGCGGGAATCATACCACTAGACCATATGCCCTTTGGTGGAAAGTGCTTACATAGGTAAAATTTGCAATAAAAATAACGTAAAAATAAATATAAGATTTGTCAGAAGTGGGATTTGAACCCACGCCCTCTCTCGAAGACCAGAACTTGAGTCTGGCGCCTTAGACCACTCGGCCATCCTGACAGATGAATGATTAAAAAAAATCATGATTAACTGACCTGTTTTTCTTCATTTTATAATTTACGGTTGAGATTAAACTTTGAACCCACGCCCATTCGGACAAAAAAATTGATCTGGCCCCTTACATCAAAACAGCTGTCAGATGCTAGCTGAAACGAGGAAAACAATCGATTGTTTTAATAGGACGTGGATTAAAACAGATGATAATTTTGACGAGTAATTTCAATCCACTTACTCTATTTCACTCTTGATGACCACGATTTTCATAATAAATAAAATTAGTTAAAAAATCCAAACTCGTGCGGAAGGCCGGCCCTCAAAAGCTATAACTAAATTTGCCTGCATTGAATATGCACGTTTGTAAAGCATCAGAGATGCAAAAATTGTACAAAGCACAAATTTACTTTTGCAGAAATAAGAGGGGCATTCCGAGAATTGAACTCGGGACCTCTCGCACCCTAAGCGAGAATCATACCACTAGACCAAATGCCCTTTAATGCAAACCATTGTAATGTTAAATTTTCTAAGTGAATACCCTTTACCACAATTCGGCCATTCTATCTAATACACGCTGTAAAATACACTCTTAAATTTCCTAATAAAAATAATGTGAAATTAACAATAAGATTTGTCAGAAGTGGGATTTGAACCCACGCCCTCTCTCGAAGACCAGAACTTGAGTCTGGCGCCTTAGACCACTCGGCCATCCTGACAGAAGCAGTACAAATATAGATTATTGTTTTTTCTTGACCTGTTTCTCTTCATTTTATTATATATTGTTGAGAGTGGGATTTGAACCCACGCCCTTTCGGACCAGAACCTTAATCTGGCGCCTTAGACCAACTCGGCCATCCCAACATATAGAACACTGCATGACCAAATTTCCTGGAATTCAACGAAAGTAGCTAAAAATAGATGAATATAATAATAATTAATTTTGATCTGCTCACTGTATTTCGGTTCTCGTAGCTGCGATTATCGTAAATAAATAGAACTTTAAGAATCCATGCTCCTGTTGACAGCTCACCTTCAAAAGCGTTAATTGATGGAATTAATAAATAGTACTCAGAGGCTCAGAGCAATTAGTAACAGTATGAACAATATCGTCCTATCCGTCAACATTTTGTTATTGCGATTTCAATATCAAACTTCTTCTTTCGTATCCGCCATGATTGTTATAGAAAACACAATTCTATATGTGAATGCTCCGTTCAAAGTGGAATGGTAAGTCGAATACTCGTTGAGCATGGTAACTTGCATAACCATCCTTTGGTCACACAAGTTGACACCCCAATAAATCGTCGCTAGGATCCCTCAAAGCTGAAGGAACCCATGGTGAACTCTCCAACCTTAGATCCTTCCCTTGACCCCTCAATCCTTCTCTAGCTCTGCATTTTCAGTTAGAGGTGGACCCTCGTATGAAGATGCCCTCCTCAATGAGGGTTTTGTCAGTGGTAGCCCAAACATAGAGACACATGGTAATTAAAGCTCCAACCCTGTCCATTCCAGTGGTAAAAGATATAGTGGAACAAACAAATTTCTTCAATGAAAACAACCTTGTTTATAGATTGAATGGCCTCTAACCAAATCTTTCTTTTGGATATACACGAGTGGATCTCTGTAACTTGGAAAGAGGAAATAAAGAAAGACGCCTTAAATTGTTTATCCTTGTGCGAAAGGATTTTTCACAGTAGAGTTTGACTTAGTAAAAGATAGAGGTCTCATCCTCAACTTAAGGCCATGGTTTTGGGTTAAAGCAAGGTTACTTATGAAGCCATATACTCCAACTTTTGATCCATCCATGAACTCTCCCTTTGTCACTCCAGTATACCCAACCTTCCCTTGCAACTCTAAGGGTTTCACTCACATAAGGGGATCAAAAATTCCTTGGGAAAATTCCACTTCCATGGTGTAGAGATGCAAAAGAGGCACATTATTACATATGATCACATATGTGTGGAAATGGACTTCAATAAAGGATTTCAAGTAGAAATCAAGCTAGTTTTAAAAGAATATACCTCAACACAACCTCTCGACCACGAATAGGTTTTCTTCTAGTGCAAAACCTGTTTCGGAATGGGACACATTGCAACCCACTATGCCAAGTCTACAAAAGAGGGATGATCCAAACAAACCCAAAGAAAACTTGTGTGGTGGGGCAAGGCTTTGGAGGACCCCCTCCACCCCCCAAACCAAGTAGTTGAAACCAACAAATTCAATTCAGACATAAAAAGACTCCATCACAACTACCAAAGTCATTCTAATGACACATCGGGACAAGGAAAAAAGCAAGTTGCAACAAGCCAAGAGGCCAGACAATAAACCCCAAACTTGAAAGGAAACCCTACCCAACCAAAGATGTCATTCTCGAAACCATAATATTTTCAAAGTAAAAAAGAGAAGTCAACAAGCTCACGATCAACATAAACAAAGATCCCAAAGTTAAAGGAACCCACACCTTCTAGGTCAAACTAGCTACCTACAATGAACCACACTTCCCCATCATAATTCTCGTTGGGATATTGAGAAATAGCTATAGCAGAAGAAGATGAAGCAGTATTGGGAAATAGCTATAGCAGAAGAAGATGAAGCAGTATTGGGAAATAGCTATAGCAGAAGAAGAAAACAAAGCATCTAAGAGAATAGAAGAAGAGCATTGGACAAAAGTCTCCAAAGAGAAGAAGAGCAAGTCTCCTACACATATGACAACCTACGTGACTCAACAATGCCATCAGAATCTACTTTGAAATGTATTGCTTCTATATTTTACATCGTAATCAGTTTATCAAAATTTACACATGTAATACTAGGAAGTAAAGAAACTTGGGTGGAACATGTGGGCTTAATGGTTAAGAATATGTGTTTCCTCCTAGGAGATCACGAGTTCAAATCCATAGGGGGTTAGGGTATTGTTGGAGCAGGTCATTTTGGGACAAGTTTTGGGAATCTCACAGGAGCAGCATGTACAGCCTGAGGATAGGAAGATAGTTAGCGCGTTTTTAGGAGTCATCACGCGCAAAAGACAGAAATTAGTTAGAAGTGTTAGACCTTTTGGTCCATTTTGTAATGGGATAAGCCCTAGTATCAATGTATAAATATGTAATGGGTTTTTGGGTAGAAGAGTTAGAGATATGATGATAGTGAGATCAAATGAGAGAAGAGGAGTTTGTCTGATAGCAAGATTTGGTGAGGAGAATGAGCTAAGTGTGCATTGTATGCATAAACAACTAGGGCATTTTGGGTAGAACTGGTGTATCTTATGTGAGCGTAGTGCACCTTGTTGTAAGAACTCAATATGAATGAATAATATAAGAAGTCATTCATTGTGGACATGGCCCAATTGGGGTGAACCATGTTAAATTCATGTGTTTTAATGTATTTGTTGCCATGATGTGTTGGTTTAATTTGTTTATTGTGCACATATAATAGATGCTTATGGGTTAATATGAATATGTATCTGATGGTTCCACGAACATGTTGAATGATTAAGTAAGATGAATATGTCATACATTATTATGTTGTTATGATTTTTCGCACAAGGTATATTGCATGTTCAAGAATGTTAAGTCAAAATGAATTTTAGAACGGTCTCCATTCCCTTCATGACTACAGAAGCTTGGTTCCTGTAGTCCCCCTATGTACCTCGGGTGAGACTTCAGCTACTTGAAGGTGATGCCGAAAGGGTCTGTATCTTTAGGCTTTTGTTGGTCAATTGATGTTGAACCCCGGGTTTTCCCACTGCGTGCCAACAAATGGTTATGTTGTCGGGACCAGGATTTGCGACTGAGGGGGATGTGGAGACCTACTAAGGAGGAGATTGGACAATGGTTGGATACGAAGGAGATCGAGTTTGTTGTAGATCAGAACAAGAATATGTGGATCAACGCAAAGAAATGGATACAAAGGTATGTGTTTACATATTTGCATGAAATTTTCTTTGTTGATTTTCCGAATATTTTATCAAAGTGGATCCTGAGATTAGTTGAACAGATCGGAAGATTTTGCATTGTTGTTCCGAAAAATTGGACTCTTGAATTAATTCGATAAGTCAATACTATAAGCAATCGAGTATCACGTGCAGTTGATTCCTAGTTGGATAGTATACTGGGAGGTTACGTTACTGAATTTGCGATAGATTATACTCAATCGTATAGTGTTGTTGAAAGGTAATTCTTTAAGGGACCGCGCGGAAGATACACGAAGTAACTATTTAATTGGATTAAGATGTTATTATGTGATAAGGGAGTTATGAAGATGGAAATTGATTGCCCTAGTAGCTAAGCATCTTCACACACATAGGGGGACTAGGGGATGACCATGGGATGGTCTTAGCGTAAAGAGGGATGAAGAGAAGGAATGAGGAATGGATGGGTTGAGGATGTCGAGAGAAGAAGAGTGTGAGATGAACAAAGAGATTGGATTATTGTGCAGTGGTAAGAGATTTAGACTGAATAAGAACATGACTATGGTTGCAATAGAGGGGAAGCACAGTGAGATCGAGGAAAGAGACACCAGTGTAATACTCCATATCAAAGGAATTTTGCACACAGAAGAAAATATATGTCAGCTCAGTCCAATAGAAGAAGATCCCACTCAAATCAGATTACGCATCGAACCCACGACCTTGTGTGCGTCACCAAGAACTGAGGTAAGATCAGAAGATTTATCAATTATAGTCAATCAAGGAAGAAAAGATAGTAGTAAAAGTATCCAAAGTAGTGTAAGTAGTACATCGAGTCAGAATTAGTCGATGTTATCAGGAAAGAGTACCGCACAAAACACGATGACAAGGGTAGATCCTACTTTAAGAATGCTTGTCTTCCATGGAGCAAGGACAGAGGATCCAGAACATCATTTGTTCATTTGTGAGACAATATGGACTGTGAAGAATGTCCAAGATGATGATGTGAAGATTGAATAGTTGGCAACGACATTCAGAGATCATGCATTATTATGGCACATGAAATATCAGACTATGACACATGTGGGACAAACTAGAACATTGGCAGATGTGAGACAAACTCTATTGAAAGAGTTCCAAAAACATAAGTCTGAGTCACGGTGCATTACATAGCTAAACGAGATCAAGTAAATAGTGAATGAATCAATGTGGGACTATTATCAAAGATTCAAGATACTGAAGGATCTGTTGACATTCCAAATTCTAGATGAACAACATAGGGAGTGGTTTATTGCAGGATTGTTGTCACATATATGTTGCCCTTTGACATAGAAAAAGAGTTTGTCGCAATCAAAAGCCTTAGAAATTGCTATGAAATTAAAAGCATATTGGGTAGGATAAAATGGTGCAGGGATGGCTCAAGTTCAGTCATAGTTAGCAGCGTTGACTATTCAATTGCAGGAACTTGCGAAAGGAAAAGAAAAATGTGAGTAAGTCCGGTCTGTCACATGTAGAACATAAGGTCGTCATAAGAATGAATGTCCAGCTTTTCAACAGTATTTGAATACATGAGCTTAGAATCCACTAGGGGTATGGTGCAATATTTGCAAGATGATGGATGACCACCCTACTACTTTCTCGTTGATGCAAAAGTATCAAAGTATTGAAAGAAACTTGTTTTATAACTTTTGCAAATTTTCTAGAGATGAAGAGAAGGATTGTCGTACATTTGATTTGACGAGGAGAACACACTACAAATGCCTATGGAGTCCAGGGAGAATAATCTCAAGGAGGAGATCTACAATATAATACCCCAAGAGGTTATAATCAAGGAGGAAGAGGAGGTTTTAGAGGCCGCAAAAGAGGACTCGGCAAAGGAAGAGGACCAATTATATGTTATAACTGTAATCAGCCTGGACATTTGGCACGAGACTCTCTAAATCCATGCACGACATGTACATATTGCAGACATCTAGACCATGCAACGAAGGATTTCCGACAATTGATCGCAAAGTGGCAAGAAAAGAGGAACCAGAATGTACAAATGATAGCAGTTGAGGTGCGCAACAAAACACACAAGATAAAAGCAGTTACACATGGAGGAACCAAAACTGGAGTTGATGTGAAGAATCAAGGAAATAGGATCCACCAGTGGGTCAGGTGATCCAAATGGATGTCGGTGGCCTCCCACCTATTCCAACTGGCTCATTTTGGCAATTTTCTAGTTCGACATTTTTTCCTAGTTTTCAGGTCCCTAACTGTTGGGGCCGTTTTGAGGCCCTAAATAGCATTTTTAGGGATTGCCACAGTTAAAATATGTAGGGATCTCTAGAGGCAACATGTGTAGTCCTTAGATAGACCTTTCCAACGGGCTATTGTGCGACTAAAACAGAGATTGTATGCAAAATTTACGACCCCGAGAAGTTGATGTACTAGGGTTAGGTTTTTGGATGTATAGGGTTTTTGACATTCTTGTTTATTGTAAAAAGGCCTTGAGAGCCTCATTGTAATGGGATTCTAGTGAATGAGTGCAGTCGTCACATCTCTTCTCAGAGATAAGCCGCCACTATTCTAGCAAGCTTGTTTTCCATTGCATTTTACAGTTTCAACTTATTTCCTTATTGAATAGAAACAATTTTTACTGTATATACGTTATTCTGTGTTAAGCATCTTTTGATAATAATTTGTATTCATTTCATTCTTCTCATAAAATCCAGATCATCGAGATAGCATTAGAACCTCTTTCGTTGCTTAACCCTAGAAAGGAGAAAGAGACGTATACGCAAGCAACGAAGGAAGTGATAGGAGCAGACTGGATAGTATCGACTTCGACCGCACCACCCTTGTATGGCAAACCACTAGTATATGATATGCCACCAGTCAATGACCATTCAGAAAGGTAAGTTGACAAGGTAAGCACTTTGAATAGTTTTATGAAAAGTTGTTTAGAGTTAATGTGGGATAAGTTTATTTTTAGTATGCTGAACAGAATGATCAATCGTTGCACCCAAGAGAAAGAGATACACGTCGCACACCAAGAAATTAATTAGGTGCACTGCAAGAAGAGAATGAATAGGGAGTTTCGACTCAATGCTCAAATAGGAAACTGCGACATGAACAATATTATTTTGGATCTAGGTTCTGATGTGAATGTCATCCTGAAGCAGACCTGGAATATGATGGGTAAGCCAAAGTTGATATGGTCACCCATTCAGTTGAGGTTAGCAAATCAACATACGATTGTTCCAATTGGAAGGATGACAGGGGTAAGTGTTAGTATTGATGGAGTGCGCAACTTGGTCGATTTTGAAGTGATCGAGATAGTGGATGGTAGCACCCCTTACCCAACGCTACTTGGACTTGATTGGGCCTCTGACAACCAGACTATCATTGATCTAAAGAAGAGACAGATGATATTTGAAGTAGAATACTTGAAGGTTACTGCGTCATTGGATCCTACTGAAGGAACAAGATATGTAGAACCAGTAAAGGGAAAAGAGCTAGATAACCTGTATAATATGACAACACGGATGGATGACTATGTGAATCCTATAGATGATGGTGTACTTAGTTGGAGAAGTATTAGTTCATGCACGTCAGATTTAGAAGAAGCCTTAGAGAATTGGCAGAAGAGATTGCATGAAGTATCTACACAGAAGTGTGCTCAAATTACCCATGCATTGCGATGGATTGGAACCAAGGTATGTGATCCTCCAAGGTATGACAGAGTAACCGATGTAGCTTCTTTTAGAAGAGAATTTGAATTGAAAATATCAGATCAATAGATATTACTAGCTTTAGATGTGACACTAAAAGTGACCCCGAAAAGATGGTGGGTCGCGCATAAGGATGGAATAAGATATTGGCAGCAATACAAAAGGCTATTACAAGTTAGGTTCGGGATAGAGAATGAAGATACTATGCAGAAGTATACAGAATTGGGTTGTTTGATGGAGAATATTACATAGTGTATTGTGACATGGAGTAAAGTATCTAAGAAAGAATGGATACACTTGTTTGTACAAACCTTGGACACAATCCTGGAGAATTGGTACTTGGAGCTGGAAGTGCACAGAGAAAATACAGATTGGGAAGAATTAACTCGGAATTTCAAGGTAGCTTTTAGTTTTGAATATGATGCTCCTTTGATTGACTCAACTTTGTAGGTTATCAAGAACAAGATTTTTACATCAAAAGACTCAATAGAACTAGTACATGTATGTAGCGCACATAGATCTTCTGTGATAGTTAAAGAAGTTTTGCATTGTTATAATGTTGTTGAAGAAAACCTAGAGGAGGACAAAGATCCCAGAAATATACAAATACCAGAAAATGAAGGAGAGGGCGTAGTAGAAGGACCACAACTTGAACTTATTATGTATGCAAAACCATTGAGAACACACAAAATAAATATCGATACAGAAGATAATCCTAAGTTTGCAAACATAAGAGACTATTGGAATGACGAAACTATTAAGAAGATAGTTGATTTACTGCGTGAATATCAGGACTTGTTTCCGACTATGTTTTTAGAGATGAAAGGGATTGTTGGGGAGTTAGGAGAGATGAAGATTCCCTTGAAGCCAGATGATAAGCCAATGAAGCAAAGACCATACAAATTGAACCCGATGTATAAGCAAAAGGTGAAAGAAGAGATACATAGGATACTGGATACAGGTCAGTCTATGCTAAGATATTTGGTCAATAAGCCAGTTTTTTTGGGGGGGTGTGTGTAATGTAAGCCAAGACGACTAGGAATTGAGGATTTGAACAATGTTATGGGCATATAGGACTACAAGTAAGAAGTTGACAGAACATACCCCATTCAGACTAGTGTATGGCCAAGAAGTTGTTATGCCAATGGAATTCATAATGTCGAGTCTACGCATTGTTGTACTAACACAGATTACAGATTATGGCGCAGTGGAGAAGAGACTGTCAGAGCTAGTAGAGCTGGAAGAGGGCCGGTTTGTCACAAGTTTCCATCAACAAGTTCAAAAAGCACGTGAGAAATCCTGGCATGATCGACACATCAAACAGAAGAAGTTTTATACATGAGACTTAGTTTTGCTCTACGACAACAAGTTTTTGTGGCACCCTCAAAAGTTTCAGATGCATTGGTTCAGTCCATATGTGATCAGGTTTATGAAAGATGCAAATGTTGTCCAGTTGGAGAAACTGAATGGAGAAGTTGTGGAAGGATTGGTTAACGGTAGTTGGTTGAAACTATATAGGGACAGTCGAACTTTCGCGCACTAGTTTGAGCGTGCAATATGTGTACCATATTACTTGTATTATAATGTAGTATAGAAAGAAAAAGAAAAAGAATAAAATAATTTAAAGGTTGAAGTGGTGCATAGGGTTAAACGAGTAAGGAAATAAATCCAGAAAATGTTGTAGAGATGTAGAAAGAGGAAGGAATTGTGCGTAGGAAGGAGCATTGAAGTGCAATAGAGATCTACGTGGAGGGCAGGAAACACATTAAAAAGCATACAAGATGGGACAATCATTTAAGAGTTATCATAACTGCAAAATAGTGGAGACGCGTAGTCATAATGGAAAGCAGCAACGAGACAGTGACACACTGGCAAGATCTAGACCATGATTTGCATAATAATCTGAATTTATTGCAGAGTATGGAAAGAATTGAATGTGAGTGTAAGTTGGATTAGACTACAGGTTTGGGGCACGAAAAGGGAAAGTAACGGCTAACGACAAGTTATAAAATCAGTTGAGGGATCGACAGAAAAAATTTAATGTCAATTGAGAGCAGCGAGAGCCGAGCAAACACACATAGAGTCGAAGGAGTTAGTTGTCGAGGAAAGTGTGTTGTAGAGAGTTATGACGCCACCCAAGGTAACATCAACAACAACATCAGGAACGAATAAACAACACACTAAGCCACCAATAACACCTATTCAGGAAAGAACCTTAGGAGCATCTAAGAAGGAGCCGAGTTCGGCCAAATTTCCAAAGGATTATATACCGCCAAGAAAGTCGACATCGAAGCCGGTAAAGTTACAAAAGGAAGCAAAGTATGAGCTCGTGGAGACAAAAATTCCACCAGGTGTAATCGTTGAAGAAGATATGTTAGGCACAGTGGAAAATATGAAGTTTGCAGATCACGACATATCAAATGAAAAGAAGTTCTTGGAGTTATCACTGAAGAAATATCTTAAGACAGTCATTTTCCTAGAGACATCATTTATCCTGGTTGAGCCACAGGCTTAAGCAGCAAGGTTGGAGAAATCAAGGATTATGAACTTGTTAGAGATCACATGCTTTGGTAGGAGCATCGATATCAATGTTTGTGTTAATATGTTGTCGAGTTGAGTCCATGGAGGATACCTATGGTTGGATAGAGTTGCGTCCATAGATACAGAGTTGATTGTGTGGATAACATGGTTTCCAATGGCAGGGGAGGACCCATCACCACTTTTTACAGATAATTCGAACGAGAAAGATTTGTCGAAGATGATGAAAGAGAAGTTTGATATGTATAGAGGAGCATGCGGGTTCAATGTAGCGAGTATTAATGATGATTGCGTCAGGTTTGTGACACAAGTGTTGGCTTGCAAATTTTTGAGGAAGTGTTGCAAAGATCAAGTGTCTCCATGTGTGATAGCAGCAAATGAGAAGTGCATAGAAGGCATGCAAATGAACTGAGTGACATTCATGTTAAATCAATTTTTTATGGATTGTAGAGAGATACATGACAAGGAATGGAATTCCACTATGCATGGTTGTTAATATTGTTAGTATTAGTGGCTTGGAGGTAGCTAGAAGACATATAGTTTATGTCAGCTATGAACAAACCATGTTTGGCAGGGAGATATGCTAACTTGTGGCACACTGCGCATGAGTAGAGACAATTGGATAACAACATCGCTTTTTACATCTATAAGGAGGTAATTCGATAATGCGTTCAAGATACACCGCGCATATTACCGCAGATGGTAGAAGCATACAAATGAGTTGTGTGTTTTAAGGCAAGACGCCATCATATGTACATTCAAGTGAAGAGGGACCCAACCCAGGAATGGTTTCCCATGAGATACAAGGTGACTGGAGAAGAAATGGGACATATCATGGAATATTGGGACGTCGAGTGGAAGATCCCAACGACAGAAACAGATCAACCAGAGACATAACACCCAAAAGTAGAAGAATTAGGAGGTGATGAAGAAGAAGAAGGATAGGGAAACCAAGGAAATACCGCAGGTGAAACACAGAAGACTATACCACAGCCGGGAGAGAAGAGGAAAGACACATACAAGGAGAAAGCGGTCCAGCAACGTAAGAAGAGGAAAGTTGTGAGGGAAACGACCATTCAAGCACTAACAAATGATGACTTAAACAAGATCGCAAATCAAGTCAAGGAGGTTACTAAGGAGGATTTTGAGTGAGCAACACAGAAGCAAGAAGAAAGGCACTTGGATGTGTAAGCGCAGATTGTCGCACTGTGAAAGATTTTGGAGACAACTAGGATAATTCCAGTTAGAAAAGGAGAACAAGATAAAATGGAGAGTACGGCGAAGACCACAAAGGTGCAATCAATGACATCTCACCCATCTACAGCATCAGGAGAGCATCGAGTGATGAAGATAGCAACAGGAGCTTTAGAGTTTCCTACAGCATAGTTACAGGAGCACACAAAGGCACTTAGCCATATCGACTTGGTGTTATCTCAGTTTCCCATAGAAGTATTACATGGTTTGTAGATGAACGTCACGTAGGAAATTCAATTGTTCGCAGTGTCAACATCTATGGAGTTGAATAAGGTAGTTGCAGATAATGATGCGCTACAGACATAATATGATAAACTTAGGTTGGAGAGGGAGGAGGTCGCACAAAGGATGAAAATATTGAAACAGGCGGTTCAAGGGGTCTATAGTAATATTTAAGAAATGCCTATGGAGGTAGACACCCCTTTAGAATAACGGGTCACAAAGATCGGTGAAGCCATTGAGGGATTTCACACAAATATTACTAATTTGGAAGCACGTCAGACACCGAGCACTCCACCAGAAGAAAGAGATAAAAGGGAGAATATGATGAAAACAACCATGGAGAACATCATAAGTATGGAAGCAGAGTGTGCCAAGATATACGAATAAAGCACAAAAGTACGGACTCAGCTGATAGAAGACGCGGAGCTGCAGGCAGAAGCTACAGGTCACGCAAGACAAAGCGCAGAAGTTTAAGGAAGTGATGAGCACCTTACCACCACCAGAAAAGATGGCAGCAATAGCAGAAAATAGAAAATTATACTTAGAGATGAACCAAGTGAGGGTGAAGCAACATGCTCTCGCAAAATATCGAAATGTTGTATGAGGAAGCATACAAGGTGACAACCGAACTAGCAGTTGCGCAGGGCATGGTCAAGCAAGAGGTACAAGAAAGTGTAGGAAAATTGAAGATCCATATTACTCCAGAGACGACCGAGGGAATTGTATAGAAAGAAACACAAGCAAGGGAAAATATCACAACTGCAAGGGAAACATTTCAAAAGTTCATGGAGACCTGGAAAAAAGCATGAAGTGGCTCGGGACAAGCCACACGTGAGTGTTGGGGGCTTGTTGGAGTAGGTCATTTTAGGACATGTTTTGGGAATTTTGCAGGAGCAAACCACATGACAAGTCAGATAAGGAGCAGCACATGCAGAGGAAAGGAAGACAGTTATCACATTTTTAGGAGTCGACACGTACAAAATACAAAAATTAGTTAGAATTAGTTAGACCTTTTGGTCCATTATGTAACGGGCGAAGCCCTAGTATCAATGTATTAATATGTAATGGGTTTTTAGGTAGAAGAGTCAGAGATATGATGATAGTGAGATCAAATGAGAGAAGAGGAGTTCGTCTAGTAGCAATAATTGGACAAGAGAATGAGCTAAGTGTGCACTATATGCGCAAATGGATAGGGAATTTTGGGTAGAACTAATGTAGCTTATGTGAGCGCAGTTCACACCTGTTGTAAGAACTGAATATGAATGAATAATATAAGAATCCATTTGTTATGGATGTAGCCCAGTTGGGGTGAACCACATTAAATTCTCGTGTTCCAATATGTTTGTTTCCATGATGTGTTGGTTTACTCTGTTTATTGCGCACATATAATAGATGCTTATGGGTTAATATGAATATGTATTTGATGGTTTCGCACACATGTTGAATGATTAAGTAAGATGAATATGTCATACATTATTATGTTGTTATGATTTCGCGCACAAGGTATATTGCATGTTGAATGAATGTTATATCAAAATGAATGTTAGAATAGTCTACATTCCCTTCATGATTGTGGAAGCCTAGTTCCTACAATCCCCCTATGTACCTCTTGTGAGACTTCACCTGCTTGCGGGTGATGCCGAAAGGGTCGGTATCTTAAGGGTTTTGTTGGTGAATTAATGTTGATCCCCAGGTATAAGCAAAAGGTGAAATAAGAGATACATAGGATACTCGATACAGGTCATCCTGCGCTGAGATATTTGGTCAATAAGCTAGTGTTGGGGGGGAAGGTGTGTAATGTAAACCAAGATTACTGGGACTTGAGGATTCCAGTAGTGTTATGGGCATATAGGACTACAAGTAAGAAGATGATAGGACAGACCCCATTCAAACTAGTGTATGGCCAAGAAGCTATTATGCCAATGGAATTCATAGTACTGATTCTACACATTGTTGCGCTGACAGAGCTTACAGATTATGGCGCAGTGGAGAAGAGATTGTCAGAGATAGTAGAGTTGGAAGAGGACGGGTTTGTCGAAGGTTTCCATCAATAATTTTAGAAAGCGCGTGAGAAATCCTGGCATGACCGACACATTAAATAGAAAAATTTTCAAAAATGAGACTTAGTTTTGGTCTACAGAAACAAGTTTTTACAGCACCCTGGGAAGTTTCAGATGCATTGGTTAGGTCCATATGTGATAAGGTTTGTGATAGATCCAAGTGTTATCCAGTTAGAGAAACTGAATGGAGAATTTTTGGAAGGAATGGTTAACAGTAGTCGACTGAAACTATATACGGACAGTTGCACTTTCGGGCACTGGTCCGAGCGCGTCGTATGTGTACCAATGTTGAACCCCGGGTCTTCCCAATGCGTGCCAACAGCTATTGTATATTTTAATCTTGTACAATAAATTACGAGAAAAGGATTCTTAGTTAAAACAAAAAAGATACAATGGTATACACAACCATTACACAGAGCTTTTACCCTGGAAACCCAAACCGAGAAAACCAGTAAACTGTTTAAAGACGCACCTCTAATATTTTATTCATAATCTATCATCATTATTTACAATACAATACAATATATATATATATATATATATATATATATATATATATATATATGATCCTGCATAATCCAAAACCCCTAATACATTGATGCACATTAGTCAAAAACCCTAATTCCTTAACCAAAATTAGAAAACCATCGATGAAAACCATGTGTCAAAAAACCACTAAAAATGAACGCAAAAAATGTCAATTTTTTCTTTTGGGGGGGTGCTACCCCCGAACCCCTACAAGGGTGGCTCTCGGCCCCCCTACAACTCCCCCACGTTCTTGATGCAACGTGGGCACTAATTTTGGTCGTGCAAATAATATAACACATACCCAACATTCTCCCACTTGTTGTTTTCTTTGCATATAGGATTACATAGTCAACAATCCATGAAAAAAATGCCCATAGATCCTCTACAACAAGAGAATGTCTATGTGCTCACAAATTTTGTTAATGAATCTGCAACAATCTCCAAAGTGTCCAACTTCATCGACAACACCTTCTTGTATTCAACCATGTCTCTTACAAAGTGATATTGAACATCAATATGTTGTCTTTGAATGATAAATTGGGTTCTTCGCTAGGAAGATTGCACTCTGACTGTCACAATCTATCCTTACATCTTGTTGTTCCAACCCAATACATGAACACAATATTTTTAACCATATTGCATCCTTGCTTGCATGAGTGGTTGCCATGTATTCAACTTATGTAGTTGAGAGTCCCACTATAGCCTGTTTGTTCTTCATCCAACTGATTGCTCCTCCAGACAAGTTAAACACATACCCGCTTGTAGATCTTATGCAATCCAGATATCCGGCCCAGTCGGCATAAAAAAAAAAACCATGTATGTCCAACACTCTATCCAATCCTAGTATTCCTTGGTAGAACAATCCATAACTATTAGTGCCACGCAAATACCTGAAAACCCTCTTTACTATTATTCAATGCTCCTTCCCTGGTTTTGACATATACTTGCTCAAAACTCCCATTGCATGTGCAATGTCCTATCTAGTATAGACCATTGCATACATCAAACTACCAACCACACTAGCATGCAGAACACATAATATGTCCTCTTCCTCTTCCTGTGTCTTGGGACACTGACCCGCAAATAATTTTACACCTACATGAATATGAACCCTGACCGATTTAAATTCCTACATATTAAACTTCTGCAATATTGTCTTGACATATTTCCTCTGATTTAACCATAGTTTCTTTTTTTCCCGATCTCTTTTAATTTCCATGCTCAAAATGAAATTTGCAACAATAAGATCCTTCATGTCAAATTTAGAGGACAACTAAGTTTTCACATCTTGGATAATCTCCTTGTCGTTTCCTATCAGCAACATATCATGCACATACAAGACCAAATAAATAAGATGATCATTGATTAATTTGAAATACACACAGTGATCCGATTTTCTCCTTGTGAAGTCAAGTCCCAACATATAAGTATCATATTTTTGATACCACGTCCTTGGTGATTGCTTTAACCCATACAAGGAATTTTTTCAGCTTGCATACAAGCTCTTTCTTTCCCTTCACAACAAATCCTTTTGGTTGCTTCACATAGATTTCTTCTTCCAAATCCCCATGTAGGAATTTTTTCTTCACATCTATATGTTCTACTTCAAAATAAAAAGCAACAACAACATATAAAATAAATCTAATAGAAGTTTTTTTGATTGATCAGGTTGTTAGGATGTTTACGGATTTCAATGGCTTCTCTAACACGTCGTTTAAAGAGGTAATTTTCTTTGGCGAGGATTTTGGTGTCTTCTAGGTGGATATGGTGTCTTGTTTTAAGGGAGTGTTCGGCTAGGGTAGAGGTGTGGATGCATTCATTCTTAATGTCGACAGTCTACTGACAAAACTGCGGCCATTCCGATCAATAAAAAAAACCACAACCACAGAAATATTTTTAATCAGATTACTTCCCTGTACGGTAGGGAGACTCTGGATGAAATTTGTGTTTTAGAAAAGCTCTGAGTGAAGATAAAGAGAAGAGTGGCAGATCTGGAATTTCTTAAAAAATGTAGAGATAATAACGTGCTCCCCAAATTCGCGCAAATTCAACACAGAACCAGAAACAAATGGAATAATGTAGCCTTCTCCAGGCTAGGGTTATCCATCGTTAAAGGCGAAATCAAAAAGAACAGGTGTAATCTGGAACACCTATCCAAAAACGCGCTCAGATCTCACCTGAAACTAACACAAACGGTGGCGCCCGAACTGTGGAAAAAAGCGGACGTCATTGCAGCCATGAAAGCTGAAAAAAGTTACATAGAATCTCATAACAGGCACGCCTCCAAACTACAACGGTTACTTAATAAAGAAAACAAAAACACAAATACCAACACCAAAATGGTAGTTAACCTATCTGCGCGTGCGATAAACAAAGTCGAGCTGAGCGTTTTAGAGAAAGGATTTAACTTCGTCGTCTCCCCAACTTCCATACCCATCGATAATATCATTTGTTGCGTAGAAGACAGCATACAACACCTCGCCGATGAAGACAAAGAGATAATACGCCAAGACTGTTCAGTGATTCTGCGCAAAGCGAAACCCCCAAAAAGCAATTTGAGTAAAGAAGAACGTGCAGCCTTAAAAGACTTAAGAAACAATGAAAATTTGGTTATCCTTAGAGAAGACAAAGGTGGTGCCACCATCCTTATGAACCTTAATGATTATAATAAGAAAATGAATGAACACCTTTCTCAGAGTGGCAGCTATAGAAAACTCAATTGCAACCCTATTAAGAAAATTATAAAGCAAGTAAAGAATGCCATCAACAGCTCCAGCCAAGACGAAATATCTAAGAAACGTTTAACCCCAAACAATGAAATCACCCCTAGAATCTACGGTCTACCGAAGATTCACAAAGAAGATATCCCTCTTAGACCCATAGTGAATATCATAGGCTCACCAACCTATGAACTAGCTAAACACGTAGCCAACATCCTTAGCCCCCTGGTAGGCCACACTGACTCTTTCATTAAAGACTCCAATGACTTTATTAAAATCATTAAAAATGAAAAAGTAACGCCTCAAGACACCCTCATAAGTTTTGACGTAGTCTCCCTTTTCACCAGAATACCTTTAGATGAAGCTATCCAAATTATCAAAGAAGTCACTGACCCAGAAACAGATAACCTAGCCGAGATCTGCTTACGCTCCACTTTCTTTAGTTATCAAGGAGAATTCTATGAACAAACCAGTGGCGTAGCAATGGGCTCCCCACTGTCCCCCATTGTTGCTAACCTTTTTATGGAAAATTTTGAAAAGAGAGCCTTGGACTCCTTTCCCCTGAAACCTTTAAGATGGAAAAGATTTGTTGATGACACCAATGTTCTCTGGCCCCACGGTAAAGAAGAATTACAAAATTTCTTTCAACACCTAAACAACATATCCGAAGAAATAAAGTTCACAATGGAACTCGAAGAGAATGATAATATCTCCTTTCTAGACATTCTTATCAAGAGGAAAAGCAATGGGGATCTAGGACATGAAGTTTATAGAAAAAAGACCCACACTGAGAACTATCTCCACGCAAACTCCCATCACCATCCCAACCAAAAACTAGGTGTCCTAAAAACCTTAGCCACTAGAGCCATAAGAATCTTCGATGAAGCAAACCTAGAAAAAGAAACAGATCACCTTACCAAGACTTTTAAGAACATAGGTTATAAACACAAAGACATTAAGAATGCAATAAACAGAGCCCTAGAAAAAACACATGATAAGCCCACCATTCCAAAAGACCAGAACCCTAATAGAGATGCCTGCCTCCCTTACATCCAAGGAGTGACCGATAAGATTGCAAGAATCCTCAGAAAAAAAGAGATTAAGACCTCCTTCAAACCACTTAAAACAATCAAAACAAAATATGAGATCCGTAAAAGACAAAATCGACCCTCACAAAGGTAAAGGAATCTACAAAATAGAGTGCTCATGCGGAAAATGTTACATCGGTGAAATTGGTCGCTCCTTCCAGATTAGGATAAAAGAACATGGAGCTGACATTAAGAATGAACGCATCCGCACCTCTGCCCTACCCGAACACTCCCTTAAAACAAGACACCATATCCGCCTAGAAGACACCAAAATCCTCGCCAAAGAAAATCACCTCTTTAAACGGCATGTTAGAGAAGCCATTGAAATCCGTAAACATCTTAGCAACCTGACAAGAGATAGTGGGTTAGAACTAAGCGAAAACTGGCTCCTTCTGATTCACAATAAACAGTAATAATAATTGTTAAAAACTATCTCAAAATTTTAAGATTAATTCATTAAAACCAATTTTTTCTAACCCCGCCTATTCACTCTCGAATATAAAACATTTTTAAAAATAAACAATCTCATTAAATAATATTAAAAGGCTTAGGAACATAATACCTACAATTTTATAAACTTAATTGATTTTAATATGTTTTAAGCCTCAAAATTATTAAAAAACTTTTGAAGAAACTTTAAACCCTAAATAACAATAATAAGCAAACCCCTAAAATAACTAAATAATCTACTCAAATACCTAAAAGTAAACCCTACAAATTACCTAGACTCTAGCTAATTAAAACAAAAATTAACAAACATTGATTTAATAATAATTTAAAATAATCTCAAAACAAATTGAAACAAAACCCTAATAAAACTAAATCACACTAAATAAATAATAAAAATAAATAAAAAAGAAGATTTTTACCAAACAACCTAGCCGACACCTAAAATTTCTCGTCAAACTCCAGTATTTAAAACCAATTCTTCTCATCATCTAAACTCAGGCTCATTGTCCTGAAGATGGATCCTAATTTGGATCTGAAACATCAACAGTCTACTGACAAAACTGTGGCCATTCCGATCAATCAAAAAAACCCCAACCACAGAAATATTTTTAATCTAATAGAAGTTAGCTTGGCAACTGGAGAAAAAATTTCACCAAACTCAATTCACTCTTATTCCCTTACTGGCATTGATTTATTTTTACCAACTAAATATCAAAGTTCACATCACAAAGTAAGAATATAATAATATGCAAGCAAGGGTGCTGAAATTAAAATCGAGTCATCTCATTTGGAAAAACAAAAAACAAAGAGTCAAAGTATTACTTTTTATTTTGGAAAGAAACAACGATTTTTGGTAGTTATAAAACAGATAGACAACAAAAGTTTTTTCAATATAAGACATAAACATATAATAATTAG
>ML797021.1:30524-79231 GCA_009831015.1 Picea engelmannii
GAAGCAGAGAGAATCATTCAAATGGATTGCAATTATTTGAAGTAATCCTTCAATCTAAGTATTTATGTTAATGGCTAGACTACGGTGAGAGCACATGGACAAGTTTTCTTGGTTGCTCTCAGAATTGAATGAATAGTTACAGTGCGTTGTCATTTTTAAGGAGGCATAATAAGTATATGTTGCATAACCAAATGTACATTCAAATTTATAAAGTGTGTTTTTTAAGAAAATGTTATATTATATGTTTGACCCATACACCGAGAGCATAATTTTTTATGTGAATATATCCTTTGTTAATATACTAGCCAAGATCCATCTTAACTTCGAATTGATCATGCGCCCAAAGGCATCAAATTCCTCGAGATGCAAATATTTTTAGAGTAGAAAAACTTGAAAAAATGTTCACATCTCAAAGGATTTGATGCCTCTCGGTGCGTGATAGATCTGGAGTTAAGATGGATCTAAGTTGGTTCTTTATATGTATGTATGTATGTATGTATGTATGTATGTATGTATGTATGCCACACATAAACTACATGTTGAGCATGGAAGGAATTTCACATCTCCCTCATACTCAACCCACCATTCAAATGTTTTACTTGTTACTAATATTTTTTTAAATGACATGTGTTAACTCCATATTAATCATTGAAGGAATTGCACATCACCAAGATCACTAAAGTTTTGATGACTTAGAAGGTTAGGTGAACAAAGAAATATTTTATTAAATGCCACATGTCAACCCCAAAATATTAAGCATTGTAGGAATTACGCGTAGAAAACACCTATTAACAAAATCTCTCTCTCTCTCTCTCTCTCTCTCTCTCTCTCTCTCTCTCTCTCTCTCTCTNGAGAGAGAGAGAGAATTATTTTACTTAATATGGATATTGAAATATTTTATTTATGGCCGACATTGAAATATTTTTTTGTTATTAATAATTTTTTAAGTTCCATGTTGACCACAGAAGGAATTATACATATCCCTCATACTATGTTGTAGAAAGTGTCTTTCAGCTCAATAATTATTCAACTATAGTATGTTACACTTGTCGAGTCCATATTGAAGAGGGGGTTCATTCTCAGTTGGTTATGCAGAGCTTTGCATGCCAAGGATGGAGCAACATGAGAATGAGTTGTGACATAAGTGGCTAATGGGAGACAATGAAATTTTCCCAAGTAATCTACCCTCCCATTAATGTAATCCCTCAAATTTAGAATGCCTTTTTTTAGAAGAGGGATATTTGTCATGGTTTCCATCTAATGGAGGTCTTAATGGAACCTCTTAATGGAACCTTGTGTTTTGAGGTGGTGTTGATGTTGATGTTGGGTTGGCCTTGATATAATTCTATGCACTCTTTTTGCTAAAATGGAAGAATGAGATGTTAGGTAATGTGGAGCAAGACAAGCAAGCTTGAGAAAGAATACATGTTAGGGATGGGAGGAAAATTTATAATGTTGCAAACTTTGTAAAGAATAATTATAATTAATGTATCAAGAAAGTAAAAAATTGTGTGATATTTATTTAATTTGACAAGATAAAAAAATATTATAATATAAGCATATTTTTAAAAAAATGTTATGTAAAAGAGATTGTGAATGAACACAATTTATTTATTTTTAAATCCGAAATGGGAAGATAATATATTAAAAGGGGTCATAAATGGCTATAAAAAATTGCAAAGATGTCTGATATGCTGCTTCAAACAAAATTTGCAACTTTTAGATGCTATACACGAAAGTTTCCAGATTTTTATTACTACTACAAACCAACTGTAATATTAGGTATATTGCTTGTAAAAAGTACCCAAAATACATATGACTTTGAAAAACATAAACACCAAATAAAGACGTGTTGATTGACTGCTTCCTCTTGGTAAGTCTGTTGATCCACTCCATTGCTTCCTTGGATTGGTCAACAATCTCCTCGTCTCTAGGACCCCCCACTGAATTGTTGGAGACATGTTGATTTGAAGCTATTGATTGTGAATTTTCAAATGATCATTCTCGGGCCACTCTAGAAGGCGCATCTTTGGAGAAATTTTCAAGCTAGGGTTTGACAGTCGTTGTCTCAGCAACGGCCAGTATGGTCACCAAAGGGGGAGGGAATGTAGCCCCCTCATACAAGTAGGTAGTGGTGGATAGAGGGAAAGGCCCACAAGGAGGCGGTTTCAAAGAACCTCTGACATATACCTTTGGATCAGGATCGAAAAATAACCAAGAAAAATGTGATCACATGGGGAAAGGAGCCAGAGAAGCCTAGAACGACGTGAAAGCAATGGCGAACCCCAGTGGGCTAGAGGGGCGCAACCCATGCAAACCTAAAACAACATTGATACCCAAGGTTATACTGAAAGACCCCCAAACACAACTCTTTCAGGATCAGATGAAGACACGTGCACTGATCTGCAAGTTCATGGGCCCATGGCCCACAGAAAAAACGTTGTGCAACTGGATAAAATACCATTGGAAGCCAAGTGGAGAAGTGGAAATCCACCTTGGCTCGAAAGGATTCTTCACCACGGTCTTTATGAACCTGGGGGACATGGATAAAGTCTTTGAGGGGGGGGCATATTTCCATGCCTCGGCGGGGCTGTACATTCATCCATGGAAGGAAAATTTCTCCCCAAAGAAAGAAACCTTTAAAATTTTCCTAGTCTGTCTAAGGCTTTACTCCTTACCGCTAGACTACTGGTTGTCATCCACCTTTGAAGCCATAGGGAACAAGCTCGAAAAATATGTCAAGACATCGGAAGCTACTCTAAAAGGCAGATATAAATCCTACGTAAGGATTTGCATCGAGATGGATGTTCCGGGAGCACTCCCAGAAGCCATAAGCTTGGAGTTTAGGGATGAGGAATAGATACAAAGCATAGACTACGAGAAGATCTTGTTTCGATGCAAAAGATGTCATGAACATGGACACCTACTAAGAGAATTCCCTCTTAACAAAAAACAAGAAGCGAAAAACACCAAGCTATAGCAGGATGAGGACGGTTTTGTGAAGCCAAATCACAAAAGCAGAGGAAACAAGAGACAAGGAAAGGCCCCAACAGAAAGCAACCTAGAAGTCGGGCTTAGAATAGAATGAAGCGGCAGGCCCAACCAAGGGGAAGAAGGAGGGAGGGAAAAGACAAAATATAAGGATGTGAGGGAACACACAACTCAGGAGAACACATAAAATCCAAACAACAAAGGCAAACAGGGAGGTAGCGCAAGTCCCAGGGAAGGGGGAAACGAAGATGCCAAGACCCCAATGCAGGAAGCAGACAAAGATTCGGAGATGACTCCAAGTGAGGTAGGAATAGAGGACCCACATCTCAGATATATTATGGAAAGGGAAGGAATAGATCTACCGAACATACTGGAGCAATGGAAAAGGAATGGAGTAGACAATGTGCCAGCGGAGCAACTCAATCGCATTCAATATCTCTTCCTCCTAGGGAGGAAGCGAAATCAAGAGGTATCAAGCGCATGCATGGCGAGATAGGACACCTAGGAATCAAAACAGGTGATGGATGGCCACAACACTCACCCAAGCAAGCAAGGTGTAAGAAAGGCAGAAAATCAAATAGCGTAGCCCTACAAGAACTAGGAACCCTGCTGATAAATTCAGGTAAGATTAAAAATCTCTTCCCCAACTGTCCCCCACATGTTTAAATGAAGATCATAATGTGGAATAAAAGAGGCCTAAATAGCCCAAGAGAGCAAAGAATCCTTGAAAATAGATTGAGCAAGGAACAACCAAACCTATGTTTCATTCAAGAGACAAAATGTACTTTAGACATAATGGAAACAATCAGTAAAAAACACTAGAGGAAGTACAAGATGTTGGCTTTCGAAAGCCAACAAACGACGGTAGGTATCCTCACCTTGTGGAACCCACAATTAGTGAACCTACTTGCAGCAGAAGCCACGAGAAACACACTTTCTGTTAATATGCAAATTACAGGGAACGCGGAGGAAATTCTATGCACTAATGTGTATGGCCCCCAGGTGATGGAGGAAAAAAGGAGATTGCTACTCGACCTATAGAATATAAAGGAGTGTACCCGCAACCTCCATTGGATCCTGGTGGGGGATTTCAACATCATCACTACACTCGCAGAGAAAAAAGGGGGCACTAGGAGATTGGACAGAGATGCGAAATATTTCTCAGCATTCATTGACACAATGAAGCTCGTGGACATCAGGACCAGAAATGGTTAGTTCAGCTGGAACAACAAATGACTAGGTCGCCACCAAATAGCTACAAGTCTAGACAAATTCTTGGTGTCGGAATCAATCATGTTGTAGGGACTAACTTTGGACTGCAGCATACTCTCATGGGGGGGATCAGATCACTGGCCAATTCAATTGGAAGCAAATTTTCAAACCACACCAAATAATAGACCATTTAGATTTTAGAAGTTCTAGATCGACCATCCCACCTTCCAAGAGAACATCAACCAATGGTGGTGGGAGGAAATTCCGGACCAAGGGACAAGGATGTTCAAACTTTACAAAAAACTCAAATACATCAAACAAAAACTCAAGGAGTGGAACAAGGAAGTCTTTGGAAATTTAAACCAGGGGAAAAAGAGCATCGAGGATAGAATAAGGAAACTATAGGAATAATGCATCAAAGAGGGATACACAGAGGATCGGAAAAAAGAAGACATCCATTTGACCCAGGAATGGCAACCAAGATGCCTGCAGGAAGAAACCCTATGGCATCAAAAGTCCAAAATAAGGTGGCTAAAGGAAGGGGAGAGGAATACCAAGTTCTTTAATAGAACAACTATTGTAAGAAGATCCCACAACAAAATATTGAAGATTAGGGATCAAGACGGGATCGAAAGAGAATCCCACCAGGAAATTGAGAATACATTGGTCAACCACTTCCAGGGGATACCCCAGGAACCAAACCATGATAGATCAGAAGCCATGCAAAGAATAATTCATCACATCCCCAAGCTGGTCATAGAAGAGAAAAATGTTGGCTTAAGTAAACCCATTGCCAAGGAAGAAATTGACCAAGTGTCCAAGAGATGCCCAACGGAAAGGCCCCAGGCCCGGATGGTTTCACAGTGGAATTCTTCAAATCCTATTGGGAAGTGGTTAAGCAAGATATTTACGGGGTGGTGGAAGACTCTAGGAGATCCGAATCCATCCTGAAAGCTTTAAATGCCACAATGATCACTCTAATCCCCAAAGAAAATGAATCTAGAACCCCAGACCGCTATAGGCCTATAGCTTTATGCAATGTAGTTTACAAGATAATATCCAAAGTCATAGCCAATAGACTGAAGTCACTACTTCCCACATTTATTTCACAAGAACATGCGGGTTTTGTGGAAGGCAGACAAATCCTAGACAATATCATCCAAGCCCATGAGATCATTCACATGTTGAAAAGCCAAAGGAGAGGGGGGATGATAATCCAACTTGATCTAGCAAAGTCTTACAACAAAATAAGCTGGCACTACTTGGCTAAGACTTTGGAAGCTTTTGGGTTCGACCAGCACTGGATCAATTGGATAGTCACTCTAGTCTCAATGACAAGCTACTCGCTACTAATCAATGGATCCCCAGCCAAACATTTATGTCCATCTAGAGGCATAAGACAAGGGGATCTGTTTTCCCCCTTCTTGTTCATTCTAATGATGGAAAGGCTAAGCAAAAGTATAAAAATCACAACTGCAACTGGGGAAATAAAAGGTATCAAACCTTATGAAAATTGTCCAACCTCCACACATCAACAGTTCATTGATGATACCCTACTCCATGGCCCACCCACGATAAAGGAAGCAAATTCTTTTAAAATAATATTAGAAGACTTCGGGGAAGCCTCGGGGGAGGAAATCAACCACTCCAAATCCATGATATATTTCTTCAACACTAATCTAGCAATTCAGCGCAACCTGGCCAACATTCTAGGCTTTGAACGCAAAATGTTCCCAATGAAATACTTGGGAATCCCCTTGACGGACAGAGCCTACACAAAGGCCACGTGGGAAGGAGTTATCAGCAAACTGCAGGAGAGGGTAAAAAATTGGACATATAGAGCCCTAAACCTGGCTGGAAGGCTTATCGTCACTAAAACAGTTCTTCAAGAAATTATGGCGTATATGATGTCACTGTTCCCAGCCCCCAAAGGAATTCTACAAAATATAAGATCCATCCAACGAGACTTCTTATGGCGCAGTGTAGAACATAAAAATAAATGAGCCCTAGTGGCCTGGGATAAGGTATGCAGACCAAAAAGAAAAGGCAGCTTGGGGTTACAGACCCACAGGTAACCAATGAAGCCTACGGGGTAAAGCTCTAGTGGAGATGGGTAAAAGACAATTCAGTATCGTGGACAAACCTATGGAAGGCCAAGTATGCCCTAAACATAAGCGACCAGGAGTGAACTCAGTTCATGGGCACAAGGGAGGGATCAGCCATCTTGAATCTTGCCTGGCGCAACAAGAACTGGATTCAGAAGCACAGCTTCTGGGAAGTCAAAAATGGTAGAACAGCAAGGTTTTGGGAGGACGCATGGCAACAGGAACCCATAAGTATTGGGAAAGGAAAAACAAAAATCCATCATTACTGGAAGGAAAGGGAAGGCAATGCCAGGTGGGAGATCTGGGACAAACTTAAGCCACGAAATAGAGCCTAGACCGAAACAATCACGAAAGAGGTGGAGGAGGAATTGGGGATAAGGAAAAATGGGGTCTCGGAAGAAGAGGACCAATTGAGGTGGGGAAGGGAAAATGGGGGTGAATTCTACTTAAAAGAAACACGGTATTACATCACGGATTGGGATGAAGAAAATCCGAAGCAATAGTGGGAACAAATTTGGAAAAACCCCAATGACCAAAAATCAAAATGTTCAAATGATTTGTTCTACACAACCAAATTCTAACTTGGGAGAACCTCATGAAAAGGGGTTTCATAGGGCCCTCTCATTGCCATCTATGTCAAGACAAGGAGGAAACAACTAACCACCTCCTCGATGAATGCAGTTATATAATAGAGAATTGGGATTGGGAAGCAGGCATCTTCCGCCAATCCAATAGGATCTGGGGGAACATCAACGCAACCATCAACAACTAGAATGAGGGTTACAGTGAAAATGAAATGGTGAAACTCTGTTGGAATCTAACGCTGAGGATGATCATCTGGGCAATCTGGAAAGAATGGAACAGGTGCATCTTCAAGAACGAAATCATATCGGTAGAGAGGATAAAGGATACGATAGTCTCTCAAATAAGAGAAATGGTGCATAGCCGCAACTGCAAGATGGAGAAAGTGCAACTCACAGACCAAGACTCTCAGATCCTGGACCTCTTCCAACTAAAAAATTGGCACAACAGCCTAACTATAGGACGCAACCTATAACTCCAGATAAGAGCCCGCAACTGGACTCCCCTTCCATCAGGATTCCTCAAAGTGAACTTTGATGGGGAAACAAAAGGAAATCCAGGAGTGGCAAGGACAGGCGGCGTGATCAAAGATAGTGGTGGCAACATCATCTAACTGTACACTCGAAGCATGGGAAAGTCAACCAATAACGTGACATAATTTGGAGCCCTGGAACTTGGCCTCGAAATCCTAATTCGTGAAAGGATGACAAACATCATCATGGAAGGTGACTCCACCCTCGTTATCAACACGGCGAAAAGACTCCAAAATGGCACTGGAGTGGGAAAGTTTCAACGCCATTGGTGCCTTGCACACTCCTTACAGAAAATCCAGGAACATCTGAGAACTCTGAACATAGTGGAGTTTCGCTGGATGCACAGGTCAACGATTGCGCTAGCGGACAGGCTCGCCAACGAGGGGGTCGTCAAGGAAGGCCAGAAACTAGATGACACCTGGATCAACATTCTGGATGGGAAACTCAGAACAGAGTACAACCACCTTGCGGCAAAAGATTGTGAAGGTGGGTTAAGCATGGAAGGACACATAGAGGAGGATATCACAAGGCCCTAGGGAAGGTACGTGGACCCCATGAAGGATAGGATTGCTCAATACAGTGACACTAATCATCATGCAAGATTATAATAAGCAACAAACGAACAAATGGAAGCAAGGCCAATATGCCAGTAAGAGGCATGGGGAAAGAACGAGTGAAAATCCAGACAATAAGTCGCATGCAACAAATGATGTAAGGAATGTGGGGCAGATGATAAGCCGGATAGACCCACCAGGACAGGTATAGGTACAAAGAGCGGCACAACCGGATCACAAGCGAGCAAGGGCAGTAACTGCAAAGGGACAAAGGATGACCCATCATGACCATCCGAGCCTTAACAGGAAAATTGACGGAAGCGCACATCACCACAAGCAAGCCAATATTGAAAGGATGGGCTCGCAGTGGGGAAAGGTCAATAAGAAGAGGGACAACAACAATAGATGCAATCAGAAGGAGCGCAACAATAGGGATTTTCACAGAGTCCAGGGGAGGGACAGGAAGAATACCTGGGAAGTGAGGCACAGGCTGAGTAACCAGCACAAGAGCTATAGCACACAGAGTAGTATGGCACGTCTAAAGCAAACGCACAGGAAAAGGAAACTCCCCAGGAAGGAAGTCTCGAACAGTCTGAGGCAGCAAACAAGAATGGAACAGGTTGCGAAAGATGCGAAGGGAACCTTCCAAACTTGGGTTGCGTCGAAGGGGAAGGGAACCATCACCCAGTGGGAGAAGGAATTAAAGAACAAGTGAAAAGGTAAAGCGCGAGATGCATTGGTACAAGAAGCGGACTGGGTAACTACTCTGAGGGCCACGCAAACCAAGGAAACCCTCTTCCACAAAATGGTGGAGATGGAATGGATAACTAAGATGATGCTCAGAAAAGTAATTTCAGAGAGTGAAGAAGCCATGCAGGAGGAGAACAAGGAAAACAAGACAATTTTGGACAAGATCTCGTGTCGCCTCGACAGTTTGGAAACTATTACCAAAATGTTAGTAGAGGTAGAGAAGGACTAGAAAAGCAATATGGAGCATTTGGCTGCCCAGTTCCACCTCTACCTATGTTATGTACATCACATGGACATCATGCCCGTCGATGGACATGGTGCACCAGCTCAAATCAGGAAGACTCACACGACTTCACAAAAGGAAGATAACAAGAGCCAAGTGGTTGGTGGGAAGGAGCACCCCGAGGTGCAGAAATACTTCATCATTCTGGATTAATGAATTGTTAGTCTATAGGCAGTCATGCCAAGCCTAGTCAGGTTAGTGCATATATGTTTCTCGCTCTGGTTTAGGAGGATATTTTTAGTCTCTTACTTTATATATATGCTCTTTTCTCCAACTGAACTTGGAAGGTCTGGTTTGGTTTCCCTTGGTGGAAGACCAGAACCATCCCTCGCTAATTACAACTTGCGCGACCAGGGACCCCCTGGCCTGGTTTCCTTCCAGGCAGACCAAGAGGCCCACCTTTTGTATCATATTATCTTCATTAATATAGATCTATACACTCACTTACAAAAAAGAAGAATCTATTGATTGTGAATCATTGTGCATATCCAGGACTAGATCTCTCTACATACCACACTTTGCCTCAAACTCCATTTTTTTTTGTCTTTGCTCACCCAAAAGATTCATAATTCTTGCATTGTGTGCTTGACATTATTTCTCATTGTCATGAATATTGATATAAAATGAATCGAGAGCTATGTCATTTCTCTATAGAGTCTCTTCATTCCTTCTTATAATCATGTGAATTTCAAAGAGACCTCTAGAGTCCACAATAACAAGAAATGTGGACATGAGAGTAGGGCCCTAGTGAATTATACCCAATTTGAAATAAATTAAAATTGAAAAACAAGTCTTGATAATGTTGAGTATCAACTCTTGTAAAAAATAACACCTAATAATTAAGAAGACCAATTCCATATTTGCTAGGTAGAGCCTGAGGTTAAGGTTGAAATTTTGAAGCATAAATCGAGACTAGATCCAAGAATTTAGGTTATAGAGAAACCTATATGAAGCTCCCAAAAACCAACTAAAGGACTGTTTGAATGTGAAACTTGGGGCTAGAGAAAACTATATGAAGCTCCCAGAAACCAACTAAAGGAATGTCTGAACCTGGAACTTGGGGTGCTAAAACTCCTCGCAAGAATAACGCAAATGAATAGAGCATGGGGATTGGGAATAGTCTTCCCATGCCCCGACCCATTGGAAAGAACATTGAACAACCATAAGCCCAAATACGTAGACAAAATCCAAACACACATTGATGCAAGTGGATATCGGTGGCCACCCACCTATTCCAACTGGCTCAGATACAGATTTCATCTTGGCATTTTCAGTTTTCATCTTGGTAGTTTTTTCTAGATTTTCGGGTCTTAAAATTCTGAGGTCGTTTTGAGGACCTAAACAACGCTTTTTGGGTCCTGCCAAAGTCACAATATTTAGAAATTTAGAGTGTGACGGAATAATGTGTATTCCTCAGATAGACCTTTCCAATGGGCTATCATGCGCCTCAAACAGAGATCGTATGCAAAAGTTACGACCTCGAGATGTTGATCTACCAACTTAACCCAACGGGGCCCACATGACTTTTTGCGCTTCATCTCTTAGGGTTAGGTTTTCGGATGTATAGGATTTTTGCATTCATGATTGATGTAAAAATGCCTTTGGATCCTCATTGTACTCATATTCTTGCGAATGAGCATAGCCATCATTTCTCTTCTCATAGATAAGTGGCCACCATTCTAGCAAGCTTGTTTCAGTCTGCATTATACAGTTTCAACATATTTCTTATTTAATAGAAGTCAAGATTTATTGTATCTCTATTATTATTCATTGTGTCTCTGTGTTAATATTATAGATTTGTGTTTCATTTCATTCTGCTCATAAATTAGGATTAGTGGTATCAGATCAGTCTCCTCCTTGTCATTTTTAGTGCATGTCCCCGATGAGGTCAAGGTACATAGAGTTGGGTCTCGAGCTTGTTTCTCTCGAGGAAAACTGCTCTCGAACGCCCAAACAACCTTCCATGGAGGGAGAAAAGAAAGATGACTTGGCAATAGATCCTGTCAAAAATTTTCTCAAGGAAGCCCTCAAGCGACAGAGGAACGAGATGATGGACAACTTTGCACAAATCCTTCGATGACTGCCAACAAGTGATGCATCTACTTCAAGCATAGTTGCCACCCCCTTCAAGGTACATATCAATTTTGATATTCCTATATTTGAAGGTCAAATAGATGTGGATGTTGTAGATAAATGGTTAAACCTACTAGAAGAGTTTTTTTTGTCCACAACTTTTTCAATTGAAAAAATATTACATGTGTGCTCCTCAAGGTCGTCCCCCGTGTCAAAGATTGGTGGGATACTTTTTTTGAGTAAAAGGAAACAGAGGGATCTACATTATTTGTAGTTTCACCCACTTGGGGTTCCTTTGGGGATGTTATTAAGGAACAATACTACCATGTTGGAAGTTATGTAGACTTACAAACAAGATGGACCACACTGCAATAGGAAAGGGACCAAACAGTGTCAAAGTTCACTAATGTCTTCCACACCTTGCGCATCAAGTTGGGTATCAAAGAAAATGAGTGACATCTGGTGCTCAAGTACTTCGGCGATCTTCATAGATACATCCAGACATAAATGGAGCTTCTAGACATTTCGTCCTTGGGCGTGGCCTATCAATATGTTGTCAAAATCGAGTAGAAGCTTAAATAGAAGTCGCAATAGTTTGGGTCTGCAAACCCCTCATAGCAGAAGTAGGGAAAATGTGGCCCCAACCCGCAAAAAAAAACGCCAGGCAAGGATGGGTATCCTCAAGACAATCAGTCCAAATCGCAAACAAAGAAGGACAATGAGAAGACAAAGAAAGACACTGGGAAATGGTGTGAATTCCATAAGATCCCCTGGAATAACATTGTTGATTGCCACTCAAAGAAGTCATTGGTGGCCGAGGTGAAAGCCTTTGAATCAAATGCAAGGTCTGACTCTGATTCAGAACCAGAAAAAGGGAGACAAATCATTCATGTAGAACCCAGTGCCATCGTTGTTGTTGTAACATAGGTATGCAACCCTGCCTCTCCTCTTTCATTTCCCTATTCCTTCCTTGAATTTTTCCTCTTCTGGTTGATAAAGCCAGTTTCCCAGCTATTCATTAACATGGTTTTCCTTATTTGCTTGCTTGACTGATTCTTTGCATAGAGTTTTTCTATTTTTCTTGAAAGATAAACACATATCATGATTTGGTCTGAATCACTTGTCATCTTGTTTGCCTTTAATTGAGCTTACAGCAGGTTTGTCAAGTATGTTGTATGCATAGGGAAAAACCATGAGAAAAATGCAACATTCAGAGCAGTCCATTTCGAACTTGAAATACAAGCAAAGCAGACAGGTTCAATTTTCAATGGTGAGTATCCCATGTACATCCCAGATCGACGGTTTTCATGCATTCGGAGCGTTGAAATCACACAAGGATTAATGACCAGACAAAAGTCCCGAAGAGTCAAAGTCCCGGAGTGATGCGAGACTGCCACGTCAACCGGACCCATACTACTTAGAGAGTTTTCCATGCTTTACATTCTAAGCTACCGAAGCCTGAAGTCCCGAAATGACGAGAGACTGCCACGTCAACCAGGAGAAAGTTACTTGGTATATTTCCATGCTTTACATCCCAAGCTCCTGAAGCCCGAAGTCTCAAAGTGACGAGAGACTGCCACGTCATCGGGAGAAAGTTACTTCGGGAGATTTCCATACTTTACATACCGAGCTCCCGAAGCCTAAAGTCCTGAAGTGACGAGAGATTTCCATGTCAATTGGTCTCGTACTGCTTCGGGAAATTTCCATGCTTTACATCCCAAAGTCCTGAAGAGTCGAATTCTCGAAGTGACATCATGCTGCCACATTGCTTTGGGCCCTATCGCTCCACGAGTGTTTTTCAACTTAGCATAGGCTAAAATCGTCGAAACTCCCGAACATCGAGGTGTCTAAGCACGTGGCACTCATCAATCACGACATATGGCACTCATCTCAGGCCCTTCGATTGCATCATCCATGCTATTTCCAGATGACATGTGTCCCTTTCTTTTCACGACACATCGATGATATGACTTCGGGTCACCATGTCACTCCCAAAGAAACAAAGACACGTGGCATTCATCTAGCGCTAACACGTGGTTCTCATCTGTTGAGACATGTGGCACTCATTTCAAGCATATTTGTGTCTGTCATCCATGCTATTTCGAGTGACAAATGTCACCCTTCTTTCCATGACACGTCAGGAATCAAACATCAGGCCGCCATGTTAGATTTGAGAGATCGTTCTTCGAGGGATTTCCAAGCACAACATTCATAAACTCCTTAAACCTGAAGTGTCAAAGACACATGGCACTCATTCGCCTGAGACACATGGCACTCATACATCAGGACACATGGCATCCATTCAGGCCGCCACGTCACTCTGGGCTCGTAATACTCCAGGAGTTATACAAACTTTGAATTCAAAAGATCCTGAACTTCGAAGTGCCAAAGTCACGAGAGACTGCCACGTCACTTCGGGAGATATTCATGATCAGCGTTCAAAATCTCCCAACTTCTAAGAAATTTGCGCCATTGCTAAATCAAATAGGGGAGTTCTAATATGGCAAGCGGATAGAACTTTAGCAGGGGTGCTAAAGTAGCAGGGTTACCCAGATCACATATTACGACAAGATTGACGGCCACACTTCATTGTGAGGATGGAAAATGCTTGAACGTTAACATCCTTGAGCGGTCTCGCAATCGAAACCATGGTATTGTTGGAGAGGTACGTGGCAACTTGTGGTGGATTGCGGGGGTGGGAGTAGTGTGGACCCAAACCGCCTTTGACAACTTCTGCAATCATGTGCCTTTATCACGTCTAATTCGAGAGCAACGTGTGCCAACCAATTGGGCGTTAAGACAAATCGTCAAGGGAAAGTCATGAGGAGAAGCAGAATTGTAGAAGACCACGACCAATCCATCACAGAGAAAACAGGAATGTCAAAGACTCCAGGAAAAACACCAGGAGACCTACCTCTTCCTCAAACAAATAATGTGAAGAAGTTGCCAAATACAGCCAGCTATCCTCCAGTGGCCTTAAATAGTGCGCATGCATGGCAATGCTCATTGCAAAAATCAATTTTGTCGCTCCTAGTCTTTTTCTGCCACCCAGTTCATTCCAGTGCATGCATTAGTCTAGTTTCATTGCTAGTGGTAATATTTAATGTTTCAGTTCAAGACTCTTTTTAGTTTAAATCACAATAAGTGGTCTTCTATGCGTGATAAGAACCACTCCCTTTTATTAAGTCAAGTGTGAAGCATACATTGTTGTACTCCAACAGTGTTTTAGTCAAGTTAATTAGTCATTCTACAATTGTTAATGTAGAGTTAAGTCTCAGTCCCAGATGGACGAGAGCCTCTGCAACTCTCATAAATATGTAGTTTCTGTATGTTTTGAAGGTTCTATTTTTGGGAAAGGATAACAATACATAATATTGGTTAGACCCGTTCCATGCATGGATTAAAGCTCTCTACTTGGTGAATATACTCTTGATGAGAATGTTTCGTTCAAATCTTCATGTGTTTTTATCTTACCTTGAATGCAGTTTTTTATTTGTGCAAAGTACATTTCATTTCCTTCGGCTATTGTATAACTTGTCTTCATTGATATGCAACCTATGAAAACAACTAATGCTTGGTGAAGATTTTTTATTATTACAACCTGTTGGCACAGGGCAAACCCAGGGTTCAACTCTAACAGTGCAACCAACAAGCCCTAACTACTGGCCCTTTCGGCAACACCTGCAAAGCATATGTAGTCTCACCTGAAGTAGCAATAGGGGGTTGCAGGACACAGGTGTCTACAACCATAGGAAATGCAAAGTGATTCCAAAACACAACGCAAAAAAATATAGATATTCTATACCACTCTTAAGCTTACTTCATGAGTTATATCTCTGATCTAACACAACAATGCAGTAGCAGTATATCAGATGACAAAAAACACAACATCAACCACAAAGACAATAAGATATACGTGGTTCACCCTCTCCCTAGGGCTACATCCACAGAACTATGTTTCTTGATATATTAGATGAAAACATATAGTTCTATCTGCGCACTTAGCTGCAGATCTTTCTCTCTCTTTCTCTCCCCTTCCTGGGCACCCAACTGCAGGGTTGATCCTCGCACCTAGTTGAAGATCCAGAATACAGACTCAATAATGCTCTCAACAACAACAATAATCAACCATGAACAACAATCAACACTAACTAATGAACAACAACAATAATAATATGAACGAATCCCCTTCCAGGTCTTCTAAACCTTTATTTATACATTACATGACTCTCAGACAACCTTAGATCGAAGTCTAGGTGTCAAAACTCTAGGTGCCAAAACCCGAGGTCCACTTGACCCGTGTTTTCAAGGCTTCGCCAGCATGTTCCTCCTTCTTTTCTGTGAGGTGCTCCAACACACCCGTTGGTGTCTTTTTCTGCTTGTTGATTTGTCCATGGACCGTCTTCTTTGATGCTTTATCTTCCTTGATCTTATCTTCCAATGGCTAGATTTCCTTTACTTCGCTATTTATTTTCTGCCACTTCGACCCCTACTCGGTTTATGTGCCTTCCACGCAATTCATACTTCGCCTTTCTTTCTTAATTTTTGCTTCCTTACATAACCAAGGGCCAACAGGCCCCCAACACTCATATGTGACTCATCCCGAGTCACTGCAATACTGAACCTTCAGTATCAATTCGACTGCATATTGTGTGAAGCAGCCTATGCTTCTTGCTTTGTCCCTCCCTATCTTGTGCAGACTGTCTTTTCTGTGTCTGGTACCCAGTTCCAACTGCACATGGTACCTAGACCCTTATTCCTTTTATTTTACTGAGAGATGCGAGGCAGTTGATTGTCCCAATACAACTTCAATCGGCTCCCATTTACCAAGCCTTATTTTCATTCTCCATTAAGGGTCTTCAACTGCATAGGTCCTCCTTATGTAACATAGGAAACCTCTAATGTCCCTAGCCAATGTGTCTTGAACTTCCCTAGATGCTTCATGAACTTGATTTCATATAACAATACCAAATATCCTTGCTTAAATGATTTCTTCTTGATATGTCTGTCATGGTAAGCCTTCTCTCGGTCCATTTGTACTTGTTGATGAAATACCTCAATAAACCTATCTTCCTTCAATCCCAACAACTACGCAAGCCTGTCTTGAACAACGTCGGTGTCATCCATGCCTATGAATGTTGCGATTCTTAAACTAGGAACCAAGTATTCCATAGGTACTATTTCTTCCAAGCCGTCAACTAACTTGAATGGGGTCTACGTTGTTAAATTTTTGCAAGTGGTTTTGTAAGCCCATAACACTACTGGAATTCTTAAATCCCAATCATCTTTGTTAGCACTGCAAATCTTAGTTAGCATTGTCTCCAAGATCTTGTTGAAATCTTCGACTGTACCATTCGCTTGTGGGTGGTATAGTGTGATATTCTGATGGTGAACTTCGAACTCCTGAGTCAAGGATTCAATAGTTTTGTTGATGAAGTGTATGCCTTGATAACGCATGAGGATCTTCGAGTACCCAAATCCGATTATAATATCCTCAAAGATGAACTGCTCAATTGTAGTTGTACTACAGTCCTTAACTTCTCTTTCTTCTGCCCATTTGGTCAAATACTTTGTAGCAATGATAATGTATCTAGCTCCTTTGCGCTTTCCTAGTGGGTTGATAGGTCCCACAAAGTCAATAGCCCATTTCTCAAATACTTGTAATGTTAATTGTGGTGCTAAAGGCATCTCATCCCTTCTAGAAGGCTTCCCTACTCTTTGACACACATCGCAGGCTCTGTAGTATTCCTTAGCATCCTTATGTAAAGTAGGCCACCAGAGGCCAGCTCTGAGAATCTTCTTCATTGTTTCTTTTGCTGCATAGTGTCCTCCTACGATGCCTTCATGTGCTTCTTCAAGAATCAATGATCTTTATTCCTCCATAATACATCTGCTTAGGATCTCATCTGGTCCCATCTTATATAATTGTCCAGCTATAAGTTGAAAGTCAGCAGCGCGAACTACCAACTGTTTCTTCTAAATGTTTGTGTACTCACGAGGTGCCATTCCTGTGGAAAGGAACTAAACTATATCGGTGAAGTGATCATCGACTTTTCTGATGGCCAATAACTATGCATCTGGTAGTGTATCCTCTAGACTGGTAGGTTCGTCTCCATGTTCTAGCCTAGATAAGTGGTCGGGTCCCTTATTCATTCTTCCTGGCATGACCACAATCTCAAATTCATACTCCTAGAATAATAGTATCCATCTACATATTCTTCCCCCCAACATTGGCTTGTTGACTAAGTATTTCAATGCAGAATGATCAGTGAACATCTTAAAATGTCCTCACAGCAAATAGTGTCGAAAATTTTGCAATGCATATACCATAGCCAAGCCTTCTCTTTCAGTGGTAATATAATTCTTTTCAGTTGTGGAAAGCTTCCTGCTAGCAAAGGCTATATGGTGGTCAATGTCTCCTGCACCTGGTTGTGCCAAGACTGCTCCTAATGCAATAGACAAAGCATCAACATGAACATTGAACTCCTTACTCCAATCTGGAAAAACCAAGATAGGCACGGTAACCATTTTCTTCTTTAGTGTGTCGAAGCTCTGTTGGCATTCTTTTGTCTATTGGAAATTATTATCTTTCTTTAATAGCTTCTCCATGGGTGTTGTTATCTGTACATAACCCTTAATAAACTTCCTATAGTATACAGTGTGTCCCAGTTCAGTGCATAGCTGTCTAATCGAAGTAGAGGGGGGTAGATCGACAATGATAGCAACCTTGGAAGGATATACCAACAATCCCTACTTACACACAATATGCCCTAGCAGCACTCCAAAGGGTGAAAAGAAAATGCACTTTTTCAAATTCAGGGCAATTTGGCATTGCCTGCACTTATCTAACATCAATCTCAAACATTCAATAAGATCTTTCATTGGGCTAAAGATAGTCCAATCATCAAAGTATGCTTCCAAGAACTTGTGTAAAAAGTCCTTAAATGCTTCGACCACCACCCTGGAGAAGATAGTTGGTGCATTATTCAAGCCAAAAGGCATCACAGTGTACTGAAAAGAACCCCATTATGTTGCAGATGTGGTCTTATGTCGATCTTCCTTAGCAATTCAGATCGGGTGATATCCTGAAAATCCATTGTCCTCCTATATTATCTAGAACCTCATCAGTAAAAGGTGTAGGGAATGGATTGTGTAGACATGCATCGTTCGGCTTCCTTAGATATACACAGATTCTGATTTCTCCTGACTTCTTATCCTGGACCACCATAAGGTTAATCCATTCAAATTCCTCAACTGGTTATATGATTCATGCTTCCAACATTCTATCTAATTCAATCATAACTTTTTGCTTGTACTTGGGATTCAGTCTGTAAGGTATCAGCTAAATAGGTCTTGCATCTGCTCTCAAAGGGATCTTCATTTCTCCCATGGGCCCTTTAATGTCCTTCATGTCTATGAACTTGGTTGGAAACAAGTTCTAATATTCATGCAATAATTCTATAATCTTCCTAATTGTAACATCATCCCAATAGTCTCCCACATTTTCTAACTTAGGTGTTTTCTCTGTTCCAATGTTAACCTTCTTAATTTTAATAAGTTGCCCAACGAAAGGTAATTCAATGTCAGGCCCTTCTATGTCTCTTTGTCCTTCAATTTCTAAAATGTTTACATACCTTGGTTCATCATCCTCGTCGACATTAATATTGTAGCATTCTTGTAACTACTGAAGAGGCACAGTCCATTCATCTTTTTCTTGGTCAAGAGGAGGGTTAGGTGCCTCCTCAAGGACCTTTTGTCTTATGATTTGTAAAGCCTGATCTATTGTGGGGTACTGACTTTCAAATAAAAATGTAGCTATAAAGTTATGAGTCATACCATACCAATCTGTGGTGACGAAGCGCGGTTCTGCTTGAAGATACCAGTTGATAGGCGTAGTGTCCAAAGTGTTAATGAACTTATGCACCCATTGTTCTTTAGGATTGTTGCTCCAAGCTTTCTCACAACTTCGTCATGGTCCTTAGGACATCTCTGACCTGTGTAACGAACTTTGCATCCTTCAGCTTGGCCTGAAAAGTGCATTATCAATAAGGTGCGACATTGTACCCACTCCACAATAGTCTTTTTATGTGTTCCCCACCATCTAGCTGGTGTAGCTTTCAAGGCTTCATCCAGTGCCAACATCCTCTATTGTATTGGTACAATTTTTTCAAATTCAACTAGAAATGTCTCTAAATGATTCAATCCATCAAATGTTGGAAGATTACTTACTTCTATGTCAATCCAACGAACTACTCTGGTCAATCTGGCACATCTCCACACAGAGACTTCATACATTTTGTTTTGTCAGTTTTCCAATGCTTCCTCTGAATTTGATGAACATGCACTTTCACTTCGCCGACTTAGATTTCCATCTGATGTAGGATTAATTTAATCTTGTTGTCTTGCTTACAATTTATATATGTTCTCTAGCTCATATGCACGGTCTTCTTCCCTGATGGGTTCTGTGTATCTGCGAACTTCGTCTAGGTCCAGAGGTGCAATGACTTTAAGGCCATTACCTTCGAATGCCATTCTTCTCTTCTTTAGGTCAACAACAATCGAATTGTTGAAATCCCAATCAATTCTTAACGGGGTAGGATAAGGACAGTTATCATCAACAATCTCAATCACTTTGAAGTCTGCAAATGTCCTTACCCCATAGATGTCTACAGGTACATGCTCTAGTCTTCCAAAGGGGCTCACCACCTGCTGATTAGCCATCCTAAGTCTGATAGGAGAGTAAATAAATCTAGGTTTTCCCATCAGTGCCCAAGTCTGCTTCATCATAACATTTACTTCTGATCCTAAGTTGAGGACCACATAGTCCACATCGTAGTCTCCAATCTGAGCACTAAGGTATAATTCCTTGTTTGTCCTTCTTTTCCTAGATACTTGATTCACAACTCTACTCAGCATAGGATCTATTCTTCCAATTTCATACTGTCTTACCGGGTGTTGTAGCTCTTGCACAGCTTTTTCATCTTTAATCAAATTGATACAAGTGTATAAGAAGTCCATGAGCTTGATTACCTCTTTTCCTTGTTTAGCTAAGATAGAATGATCAAATGTTGGTGGCATTTCACATTCCTTTACTTATGGTTGTGCCCTAGATGAAGAAGCTTGTTCTCCTACAAATTATTTCATTGCTTCTTCGAAAGTATGCCTCTCTCTCCTTAGATTAGACAATTGTGCCTTCTCTACAGCTCTTTTGATCCCTGATCCTTCTGTAGTCTTTCCTGAAGTCACCCTATATTCTCATGTAACAACGCCTCCTTTAGTAATAACAACAACTCTAGGGTCCTCACCATGAGGTTCTGCTGATATTAATTGGACTTGTTGGTTTCCTCCTCGTATCTCCTGGAGTTTGGCCAAAAATACTGGGCAATCTTTGATGACATGATAAAACAAGTTACAGTAGTTGCAAGTGGTACAAGGGTTCTGACAATCCCTTGCCAAATGTCCTGGTTGTGCACAGTTATAGATAATAATCTAACCTCGACCTCGGTCCATACCTCCTCCTCATCCTCTTCCTCTGAATCCTCTAGGAGGGTTGAAGTTTCCTCTTCCTGGGGAGTTGAATTGCGCATTGTTCCTTCTTGTTGTACTTCTCCTTGAATTATATATGTATCCTTTGATCTTTCGTGCATGAGATCATAAGGCCTACAATCCTTCTCATCATGCCCCACAGATTTACAGAATGTGCAGTAAAGATTGGTAGGTATATGGACATATTTTTGCATATAATAACATTCACCAGGATGATGTCTAGTTCTACATACCTCGCACCAGGGTACAATAGCCTGCTTCAATGGGTTAGGTGCTCCAGAAGCCAAGTATGCATGGAATAAGAGACAATTCTCTTTCTTATGGCCCTCTAATTTGCATCTGATACACCAGATATCTTCTCTTTTCTCTTTTCCTTTATCTTTATTCATATCCTCCACCTGTAAAGATAAACTAGTTAACTAATTTAAAATCTGGCTCATACCTGGACTGGATTCTCCTAGAGGGGTTGCTTCTAGTTTCATAGAAATCTCCAAAGATTTAATCTGCGAAGCGATTTTCTGTTGCATCAGAGGAACTTTGATATGTGGCAGGAGAACAACAATGAACCATTCTTTATTATGTTCATCTGGTATCTAAAAATTCAAATGGTCTGTCAGGGTCTTAAACCTCTAATCAAAATCCCAAACAGGTTCAGTTACCTTCTGCTTGATCTCCTTCAATTATGTAATACACTATGACTATGACTTAGGCTTCTTGAATTCTGCACTCAACATAGTCTTAATGCCATTCAACGACTTAGGTTGTCTAGGTCCCGAAGCAAACTTCATATACCAACTCAGTCCGTGATCCCTCAAGGAAGTACTGAACTGATCTCTCTTAACAACTTCGTTGGTGACTTACTTAATGCTCCATACAACTTCGCATAAGAACTAGTGTTGATCGGGATCCTCAGATCCATCTCCTCTGAAAATGGGTAACCTCATTTCATCTGCCATAGATCTTCCTTGGTTTCTTGATCGAGTATGTACTAAGTTGCTTGTAACAGTACTCTGATTTCTCTGACTACTCTGGTTACTCTGGTTACTTAATGTTGCTAAAACAACAGGAGGAGTAATAGTACTTACTTCAATAGTAGGCGCAGTTCCTGAATTTTTTGGCTCTCCTCGACAAAGTTCTTCGGCCTATACTTCCTCTATTCTTGCGGACTCTGAATAATCTTCATATGTTAGATATGCTTCTTCTCCACTATAGAATCCCTCGTCTTCATAGTTTTGTTTAAATAGGTTCGCAAGAGGAACCTCTCTGAACAATATCCCATTGCGCGTGAGTCCAACCTCTATGTCACTATCGTTGTCTGAATTCTTGAACACTAGCTTCAAGATCCAGCTGATTATTGTATCTTCAGGATATTCTTCTCATGCAATAGCATCTTAATCCTCAGATTTAAAAAGTGTAGAAAATTTCCTCCAGATCTTCTATGAACGAACCCCCTCCCAGGTCTTCTAGACCTTTATTTATACATTACATGACTCTTAGACAACCTTAGACCGAAGTCTAGGTGCCAAAACCCTAGGTCCACTTGACCTGTGTTTTCAGGGCTTCGCGAGCCTGTTCCTCCTTATTTTTCGTGAGGTGCTCCAACGCACCCATTGGTGTCTTTTTCCGCTTGTTGAGTTGTCCATGGTCCATCTTCTTTGATGCTTTATCTTCCTTGATCTTCTCTTCCAACGGATAGCTTTTCCTTTACTTCACTCCTTCTTTTTTGCCACTTCAACCCCTCCTCAGTTTATGTGCCTTCTGCGCAGTTCGTACTTCGCCTTTCTTTCTTAATCTTTTCTTCCTTACATAACCAAGGGGCAACACAACATGTGGGAGCAATTGTGTTTTTGATACATTTTTAATGTCTTGAAATGATATTTTAAGTATTGAACTTCTTGTAATGAATTATTCATTGAGTAATTTGTTGTTTCCCTTTGTTTTCTATTATTTCACTTGTCTTTCATTAGTGTGCCACCAACCAAGGAGGACCCTCATCCATATCATTTTTCCATCCCAACCATGCTCCTGTCTTGGTAAAACCAACCCTATAACTGACCCAAAAAATCAATTTATCAAAAGAATAATCATCCCAAAACTTGAGGTGGCCTAGCTTTTCCCTTTAGCAGTCAAGTGTAGACTTTAGGACCAACATCTTTTGGCGCCATTACCGCGGAACAGAGTAACGAAATATATTTCCCTGGGAAAATGACAATGATCATATCTTATCTTTGATGGTGAACAAATACTAGACACATTTACACTACATATCATTCACCTGGCGACTCCATGGTTAAAGAATCCACTGGCGACTCCACTGAGTAGAATTTGCGAAAGAAATACTGGCACCCAGAAAAGGACTCAACAGATACAAATATGAACACATCAAAGCCAAAAATTCTCATCCTAACCATGAGAAGGACACAGTAGTCTCTAAGCCAGAAAGGAAACTAATAAAATCCATCGTAGCTCAGAGATATACCTCCCCCCTCAAGGGTAAAGTTGTACCCAAAGAGTCTACTTATCTTCATCATCATAACCAAATTTAATTGATAGCCCTAAGAATTACAATTCCAAATAACATCATACATCTTCAACTCCTGACTCTACTTCATCATCCAGTCCAACATCCACCTATGTAGCCCCCATAAATCTTCAGATCCCTATTGCTCAAGTCATGGCTGCTAACGGGATGAATGCCATAATTGTTGCAAGATATGCACCCCTAGTTCTACCTGTAGGCTTACATGCACTCCCAGCCACAAATTACATGAAATATTTACCAAGATATAATGGGTAAGGTGATGTCACTATTGAGGAACATCTGGTATCCTTTTACAGCTTTGCAAACAACTTTAACATTGACTATGTAGATGTGTGGATGAGGTTGTTTGTGCAGAGTCTGGATGGGGAAGTAAGGAAATGGATTTGGGGTCTTCCTCCAATATCCATCACAGATATTGAGGCATTAGATGAATATTTCATAAAGAAATGGGGATATAGGAGAGATTATCTCTACTACTTCACTGAGTTTGGGGCTCTAAAGAGAAAGAATGGTGAATCTGTTTTAGACTTCACCAAGAGATTCAATAAGATGTATGGTAGAATCCCAGATGAGATCAAACCAACTGAAGCCTCTGCCAAGATCACTTATGCCAATGCATTTGATACAGAGTTCTACCTTCTGTTGAGGGAGAGAAGATCCACCACATTGTTGTCCATGAAAGAAGCAACCATTGAAGTTGAATCTAATATCTTGGCATCAGACAGGTTAAAGACTAGGTCTGATAAAGACAAGACAAAACAAAGAGAAGATTCCCTTTCCTCCTCTAACCCAGCCACATCTGATCCCAAACTTGATGAAATGACCAAAACTTTGAAGGATCTGGCATCTGAAATAGTTAAGCTGAAATGGGAATCTAAACAACCAAACAGAGTTTTTCAAGTGGCTGGAAATAGAAATCCAAACCAATTTAGAAGGCCTAATGATTCCCCTCAGCTAATGCAAAGAGAAAGGAGGAATGTTGATAATCAAAGGGTAGCGCCTCCTTTCCAAGAAAATCAGATTGAGGATATAGATGTACACAACGATGTTGTAGATGACACTGTTATACTTTTCAATGAAACAAATTATTATACTAGTCACTTAACGCAACAAGAATATGAGGTAGCACAACTGCCAAATCAGTTTGATAATCAAATAGAGGAAGAGGGATTTAGTCAAGGCCAACCCCAGAAAAAATATGATTTGAGGACAAGAGGGGGGGGCTCCCAAAGCCACTACCTCTGATCAAAACAAAAAAGGTTGAATTCCTTCCCAAGCCAAATCCAAGGAAAGATGTGCCATATAAAGCTCAGCAACTTCCCCCACCTAAACTTGTAGTCCCTGAGATAAAGGAAGTTGATAGGCCACCAACCTCTTTCAGCCTAGAGCATGAGTTGAGCAAGATCAAGATCCATGTGCCTTTGATAGAACTGATGAAGAATGAACCTTTCAAAAAATCTATCATGAAAGTTCTACAACCAACTCCTTCTATTGTATCTTCTGATGTAATTAGTCTACAGGATGAGAACCCAGCCATTATTGTGGGTCCACACATTAAGGACAAATCCAATGCTTCTCCACCATTCTATATATCTTTAAATGTCCATGATAAGATCCTGCATAATTGTCTTATGGACTCGTGAGCCTCGCACAATGTTATGCCCAAAGTTGTTATGGAATAACTAGGTCTAGAGATCACCAAACCCTACCAGGACTTGTACTCCTTTGATTCTAAGAAAGTAAAATGTCTGGGACTGATAAAGGATATGGTAGTTTCTTTGGCACAATTAACAATGAAGAGTGTAGTGATGGACATTGTTGTGGCTGACATTCCCTTGAAATTTGGTATTCTCTTATCCATAACTTGGGCTAAGAAGGTTGGAGGATCATTACAAATGGACCTCACTTACGCCACCATCCCTATGTTCGGTGGGAAACATATGAGGCTATACAGAGAGGTAAGATTAGCCTACATCGTTAGTGACCATCATAACCCAAGCAATCACCCAATCTATGTTGTTGAGGATGATATTGGCTCGTCTGTTTTTCATTTAAATGATAATGAACCCAAAATATCAGTTAGCCAATGCAAAGATCAGCCACTAACAAATCAACAAAACAAAGTATGGAAGATGTATTTTGATGGCTCTTCATCAAAGGAAGGATTCAGGGCAGGTATACTCCTCATTTCCCCTTCACAAGAGGTAATCACACTCTCTTATAAGTTGGAGTTTGAAACTACTAACAATATAGTTGAATATGAAGCTTTGGTGCTAGGATTGAGGGTTGCCAAAGACATGGCCATTGATTGTTTAGCAGTTTTTGGTGATTCTGAGTTAATCATCAATCAATTTAAGAACATCTATCAAGCTAAACAACAGAGGCTCAAGCAATACAAAAACGAGGTATGGGACATGATTGACAATTTCTTTCTAGCATGTAATATATCCTTCATCCCCTGAGAGGAGAATCAGAAGGCATATTCTCTGGCCTTGGCTTCTAGCACTTTTAGACCTCCCATTGGTCCAAATATTAAATATCAAGTGTAAATCAAGCATAGGACAGCCATACCAGACAATATAAAGCACTAGCAAGTCTTTAGTGATGATCTAGAGCTACAGAGGTTTCTACATACCATTGATGAATTCTCTAATATCTCAATCCACCAAGAAATCCAAGAAGGTGAAAATAATGAATTAGAAAATCAATAAACATCTCATCCGCTAAAGACAGTAGCTAGCCAAGATATTGTGGCGTTGAAAACCAATCACATTTCAAGAGGACTAGTGCCACTGGAGAGGTTGTTTGACAGTAATGATGTTTCCAGAGAAGTTGCCATGAAGAATCAAGAAGAAGAGATAACAGATTGCAATATTGGGACCACTGAGAATCCCAAGATCATCAAGTTGTCTAAAGCAATAGCAGCGGAACAAAGGGACGGGTATGTTAGTCTCATCAAAAAGTTTGTTGATACTTTCGCTTGGTCATATGAGGATTTAAATACATTTGACACTGACATCATCCAGCACAAGATACCTCTGAAGGGTGGCTCCAAGCCATTCAGACAAAAGATTCAACAATTTAATCCCATGTTGATGTCCATAATCGAGAAAGAGATGAAACAAATGTTGGATGCAAGGATTATTGTACCATTGAGGTACTCAAACTGGGTGGCCAACTTGGTACCTGTGAGAAAGAAAAACGGGGAGATATGCTTGTGTGTTGATTTCTGAAATCTCAACAAGTGTTATCTAAAAGACAATTACCCCCTCCCCAAGATGGATCATATTTTACAGAGGGTGGTAGGTGCCCATAGTATTTGCTTGTTAGATGGATACTTTGGCTATAACCAGATAGCAGTGTGTGAAGAGGACAAAGAAAAACAACATTCACCACCCCATGGGGAACATTCATGTACGACAAGATACCTTTTGGGATAATGAACGCAGAGGCCACTTTTCAGAATGCCATGGACATAGCTTTCGTGGGGGGAAAAGACAACTTTATGGTTATATATTTAGATGACATTACCATTTTCTCCAAGTCTGATGATGAACATTTGCAGCATCTGGAGCAGGTTTTCTGGAAATGCAGGAGATACGGAATATCCCTGAATCCTAGGAAGTCTCACTTTGTCATGCAAGAAGGGAAGCTCCTAGGCCGCCTCATATAAGGAGGTATAAAAATTGATCTGAAGCGAGTCGATGTCATTCAAGAGATTGAAATCCCCAGAAATAAAAAGGCTATCCAGTCTTTCATTGGCAAGATAAACTTCCTAAGGCGCTTTGTTCCAAATTTCATCAAAATCATGAAGCCTATCACTAACATGTTGAAGAAATATGTTGTGATAAAATGGTTGCTAGAGGCAAAATCAACATTCCAAAGGATCAAGAAGGCTTTAGTTGAAGCCCCTGTATTAGCCAGCCCTAACTATACCGAGTATTTCTTCATTTTTTCTTTTGCTTTTGAGGAGACCATTGTTGTTGTACTACTGCAAAAAAATGGAGAAGGGCATGAAATGTTGAAAAGTCGAAAAGAAACATGTGTCTAATTTACTTTTCCCTTAATTAAATTAGACAATAAATATTCATCTATTATTTCATTGATAACTGAGTGAGTTGGATTTGTAACAGAATTATAAGTGTAGTTAAGTGAGTTAAGATCAGTTGTACTAGTTGTAACTAAACATGCACTAGTGAGAGTTCAGTTAATCAGTGAACTCACATGCAACTGAAGATTTTCCACGGTTAACTACATGCATGTTAGATCCAGTGGAGACCCAGTTGAGATAACAGGTGAAAGGGACAGTTTGGCTATCAGTTGTGATTTGATCACACATGCAGTGAATATGCTTATGAGCATCTGCAAACTAGGCAATTTGTTAATGATTCGATTGTGAGAATTCGAATTGCAGAGATTGTGCAGAGGAGGCAAGTTGTCTAGACACAGGAATTGGCACATGTATTTGTTGATTTGTGTATGACAGTGTGAGACGATTGTATTGTACTAAGAGCTCTTGGATTAGAGTTTTGTATGAGATTGTTTCATGATTCATGATATACATAATATATGATAGTAAGGGTTTTTAGCTTTACGCTTTCCCAGTAAAACTTTTGTGTTGTGTGTTCTTGATATTTCACTTTGTGATTGTGGTTGTGATCGTGGTTTATTTTTCTGCAAGAATAATAGTAGAAGCGATTATGTATTTAACAATGGCATAAATTGTTAGATCAGGAGAATCGCAAGAATACATTAAGTGTATCGAAATTTCTACATGGTATCAGAGCCAAGGAGGCCATGGAGCTATGGAAGTGAGATGCGAACAAAATCGTATTCTTGTAGGTCTCGTCTCTAGCAGGGTGCGAACCCCAGTACTGAAAACTACGCTTGTTTTCAAGAACAGTGATTCTTGCACCCTAGACAAAGGCAGGGTGAGAACTTCATTAGGCATTCTCGCAAGCAAATACACTAGCAAGGTGCGAACTCCTCTCACCCTACAGTGGAGTATAGTGCGAACTTCACAGGAAAGTTCGCAGAAAAATACACTAGCAGGGTGCGAACTTCCCAGGCAAGTTCGCAAGCTACACACAAGCAGGGTGCGAACTTCCCTCAGGTTGCTCTCAGGTGGGGTACGAACCTCCCAGGGCAAGAGGAAAGTGAAGGAGTTGAGTTTTGGGTTGGATAACATTCGAATTTGCAAGATTTTCTTGGTGTGATAGCTGATTCAAGATCGAAATGTCTTTCAATAGCTTGAGGTTGGAGTATGCACTCGAGGGCAGCTCTAACTACATTGCTTGGAAGGACAGGATGGAAGCAACAATGGATTGAAGGGTTACATTGACAATGATGTTCCTAAGCCGGATGCGACAAATACTGCAAATCTTGATGCATGGTAAAAGAAAGTGGCGAAGGCGAGGAGGATTCTGTTGGAGGGAGTAAGAGACCACATTGTCTCAATTCTCCATGGAAAATCCACACCATATGCAATGTGGAAGGTTTTGATAGATCTGTTCCAAAACAGTAGTGACCATAGGAAATTGGCGCTCAAAGATAAACTCAGGAAGATCAAGATGGAGAAAGGCGACACCATTCCAAAATATCTCACGAAGTTTGTCCAATGTCGAGATGAGCTTGGAAGTGTGGGAATAACAGTCACTATTGATGATTTGGTGATCTTGGCGCTCCTAGGGCTTCCTAAGAGTTGGCACAGTTATCAAGACTCTGTCAATGGAAGGGAAAAATTGCCAGATTGGAAATGACTATGGTCGGATCTAGTGCAAGAGGAGTTTAGGAGGAACACCAGAGATGGATCTTCATCAAAGCGTGATGATGAAGAGGATTGTGCTTTGACTGCGAAGGAAAGGAAAGGGAAAGGGAAGAAATTCCATCCAAAATCTGAGTCTAAAGTCAAGAAGCTGGATTTGTCCAAAGTGAAGTGTTTTCACAGTCAGGAACATGGGAATCTAGCTACTAACTGTCCACAGAAGAAGAAGAACAAGACGATTGTTGGATCTGCAACTGGTGAGGCTCTTGTCTCACAATTTGAGCTTGATTTTGCTTTGATCACATCCATGGCTTCAAGTGCATCGGGATCTGTGTGGTATTTGGATAGTGGCACTTCCTTCCACATGACAAGAGATAAAGAATCTTTCATTGACTTGGAGGAGAAAGATCTCAGAATGCATATAGATATGGGTGATGATGGACGATACAGTGCAACTGGTATTAGTACCATTAAATTTCAGAGGGAGTCAGGTAAACCATTTCAACTGAAAAATGTTATGCATGTTCCAGGTCTGAAGAAAAACCTGGTCTCAGTCACAATGTTGGAGGACAGAGGCTATGATGTTGTTTTTAGCAGTGGTAAAGCCTACCTGTGACATAAAGCAACGGGTCAAATCAGGAACATAGGGATTCGAGTTAAGAATCTCTACATGCTGGAGGTAGATGGCTGCAGTGCCATGATAAGCAAGGCAGAAAAAGTGGTGAGCCGGGATGAGGAAGAATTATGGCATAGGAGATTGGACCATCTTCATCATGGAGCCTTGAAGATCATGCAGTAGATATCTATTGGACTTCCAATGGGAACACTTGCTCAGTTAGATCAGTGCAAGGGGTGCACCCTGGGGAAGTATGTAAAGTCCACCTTTCATGAAAAGGAGAACAGTGCTTCAGTGATCCTGGAGAGAATTCACACGGATGTGTGTGGACCATTCTCGGTTGCTTCAACAGAAAAACATTGGTATTATGTTATTTTTGTTGATGACTTTTCTCGTAAATGATGGATATTCTTCATGCAGAAGAAGAATCAAACATTCTCAGAGTTCTGTCAGTTTAAAGCATTGGTGGAGAAAGAGTCGGGGAAGCAAGTGAAGGCTCTAAGGAGCGATAATGGTGGAGAATACATCTCTAACGAATTCAAATACTTCTGCAGCAGAGAAGGAATTCGAAGAGAACTCATAGTGCCTCATAACCCACAACAAAATGGGGTCGTAGAGAGAAATAATAGAACAATCGTGGGTGCAGCATGAGCGATGTTGCATGATCAGGGCCTACCAATGCATTTGTGGGAAGAAGCATGCAATACTAAGGTTTATGTGCATAACCGTTGTCCTCATAGAGTACTTGGCATGAGTACACCTGAAGAATCTTTTACTAGTAATAAACTTGATGTTTCTCATTTTAAAATTTTTGGCTCATATGTTTATGTGCATGTGACCAAGTATGCCAGGAAGAAGCTGGAACCGACTGCTGAAGTTGGGATATTTGTGGGGTACACAGAAACACCCCATAATTATCGTGTGTATTTGCCAAACAGTAAGATGACTGTTATGCTACCGGATATAAAATTCAATGAGGAGAAAGCCATGCGTTTGTCACTTGAGAGGGAGCTAGACTTGCATGCAGAAGAGGAACTGTTGGTTCCCAAAGATGAGGCTCAAGATGTGGATTAGCCACATGAAGAGGTTCATGGAGTGGAGGAAACCACTCAAGTAGAGCCATCCATCAGAAATGGTAGAAAGCGCGCCACGGAAGCTGACAGATTGAGACTAGATGATGCACAGAATGTAGGAGCCCCTATTTCACAGCACAGACAGAGACAATCTCCTGATCGATTTGTTGGATACATGGCTCTCATGAGCAAATGTATTGTGACTGAACCATCTTCCTTTCAAGAAGCAGTGTAGGACCCCACTTGGGTTGATGCTATGGTAGAGGAGTATGACTCCATTGTCAAAAACAGTGTATGGGAAATTGTCCCAAGACCGATTGACAAATGAATGGTAGGTTTGAGATGGATCTACAAGGTAAAGCAAGTTGTTGATGGGAGTGTGGAGAAATACAAGGCTAGGTTTGTGGCCCGAGGCTTCTCACAGATCGAGGGGATAGATTATGATGAGACTTGTGCACCTGTCGCAAGGTACTCTTCCATAAGATCCATCCTTGCACTCTCAGCGCAGATGGGCTAGCGCATTCATCAGATGGATGTAAAAACTGCGTTCCTCAATGGGATCATTGTGGAAGAAGTGTACATTGAGCAGCCAAAAGGTTTTGAGATCTTTGACAGAGAGTCGCATGTGTGCAGACTCAAGAGAGCACTGTATGGGCTGAAGCAAGCACCCCGTGCTTGGTACACTCGAATAGACAGTTATTTCACCGGATTGGGCTTCACCAAAAGTGAAGCAGATGCAAACCTATACCAAATTGTGGTGGAGGGTAAGATTTTAATCATTGTGCTTTATGTTGATGATTTAATACTTACTGGTGATGAACAGTTGATACACTCATGCAAGGAGGACCTTGCAAAGGAGTTTGAGATGAAGGATTTGGGCCTTCTTCATTATTTCCTTGGATTGGAAATATGGCATGGATATGGTGAACTTTTTGTGTCTCAAGGAAAGTATGCAAGAGAGATACTGGGTAAGTTTCACATGGAGGGTTGCAAACCTATGGATACTCCTCTTCTAGGAAACTGGAGGAAAGAGGATGCTACTTCTGGAGAGGTAGTGGATGCTACTGTCTATCGACAGTTAGTGGGTTCGCTAATGTATTTAGTGAACACGAGACCAGACATTTGCTATGTGGTTAACCAACTAAGTCAAGCGATGGTTAAGCCTACCAAACTCTTTTGGAAGGAGGGTAAGCATGTCATGAGATATCTGAAAGGCACATTTGAGTATGGATTATGGTGCAGAAAGATGGATCGGGTGAAGTTGCATGTCTTCACGGATGCAGATTGGGCAGGCAGCCCAATGGACAGAAAGAGCACATCAGGGGGGATCTTTAGTATCGGATCTACAGTTGTTTCTTGGTACAGTAGGAAATAGAGATCCGTGGTACTTAGTTCAGCGGAAGTGGAATACATGGCAGTGATTCAAGCTGCATGTGAGGCTATCTGGATGAGGAAGATCTTGGTTGGTTTGTTTGGTTCTCATTTAGATCCTACAGTGATTTATTGTGATAATCAGAGTTGCATTAAACTCTTGATTAATCTTGTGTTTCATGACAGATCTAAGCATATAGATATCTGGTATCATCATCTTAGAGATTGTGTGCAACAGAAGATCATGTTGCTTCAATACATTCCTACGGAAGATCAGGATGCAGACATTCTAACGAAGGCGCTCACCAATAGCAAATTCGAATATCATAGAGACAGAATTGGGGTGAAGGATAATCCCTTTCTTGTTGAGAGGGAGTGTTGAAAAGTCAACAAGAAACATGTGTCTAATTTACTTTTCCCTTAATTAAATTAGACAATAAATATTAATCTATTATTTCATTCATAACTAAGTGAGTTGGATTTGTAACAGAATTATAAGTGTAGTTAAGTGAGTTAAGATCAGTTGTACTAGTTGTAACTAAACATGCACTATTGAGAGTTCAGTTAATCAGTGAACTCACATGCAACTGAAGATTTTCCATGGTTAACTACATGCATGTCAGATCCAGTGGAGACTTAGTTGAGATAACAGGTGAAAGGGACAGTTTGGCTATCAGTTGTGATTTGATCACACATGCAGTGAATATGCTTATGAGCATGTGCAAACTAGGCAATTTGTTAATGATTTGATTGTGAGAATTTGAATTGCAAAGATTGTGCAGAGGAGGCAAGCTGTCTAGACACAGGAATTGGCACATGTATTTGTTGATTTGTGTATGACAGTGTGAGACGATTGTATTGTACTAAGAGCTCTTGGATTAGAGTTTTGTATGAGATTGTTTCATGATTCATGATATACATAATATATGATAGTGGGGTTTTTTGCTTTACGATTTCTCAGTAAAACTTTTGTGTTGTGTGTTCTTGATATTTCACTTTGTGATTGTGGTTGTGATCGTGGTTTATTTTTCCACAAGAATAATAGTAGAAGCGATTATGTATTTAACAGTGGCATAAATTGTTAGATCAGGAGAATCACAGGAATACATTAAGTGTATCGAAATTTCTACATGAAAAACCCATAGCCTTTTTTAGAAAATCCCTGAGAGATGTTGAGTTGAAGTATGATATATTAGAAAAACATGCTTGTGCGTTGGTCAAAGCACTCAAGTCCTTCATGGTATATGTGTTATAGTCTAGCATAACAACCTTTGTTCCTAGCAGCAGTGTCAAAGAGATTCTGGTCTAGCCAAACAGTGAGGGGAAAATAGGGAAGTGGATTTTCAAACTATTGGAGTATGACCTGCACATAAAACCCACCAAGTTGATCAAGGGACAAGGAATTGCCAAGTTATTATCAGAATCAAACTATAAGGAGCTATAATTACATCAAATCTTCACCCAATCAAATGCACCCATCATACGGCATGGACAAGACAACATGCAGGTATTTGAAAATTACTCCTCTTCACCTTGGTATAGAAACATCATTTATTTTCTACAACACCTTGAATGTCCACCAGATATGAAGAAGATGAAGGCCAGGTCCCTCAAATTGAAGGCTATAAAATTATGCATCTCAAACCAGAACTTGTATTGGAGGGATCCTGTTGGCATCCTGTTAAAATGCCTTGATGAAAATGAAGCCAAACAAGTCACAATAGAAATGCATAGAGGAGTATGTAGAGGACACCAACATTGGAAGGCCACATCTCTCAAGATCTTAAGGGCAGGGTACTATTGGCCCACCCTTTTCTCTGATATATTTTCTACTGTTAGGACCTGCAATGAATGTCAGAAATTTGCAGAAAAAACAAAGGTTACTATCACTAACCCTAAAACCTATCACTGCCAGTGATCCATTTCAACAATGGGGGTTAGACTTCATATGTGAGATACATCCACCCTCCAGTGAGCAACACAATTGGATTCTCACTGCCACTGACTATTTCACCAAGTGGATCGAGGTTGTGCCCACCAGGAATTCCATTGACAAGGTGATCATGAATTTCCTGGAAACCAATATTTTTGCGAGATTCGGCTGCCCCATCAAGCTTACAATAGACAATGCCCAAGAATTCAATTCCAAAGCCATGATTGACTTTTGTGGCAGTCATAACATTTCCTTGACACATTCCATGCCCTATTACCCTCAGGGGAATGGTCTGGCAGAGTCATCAAACAAAACTCTCATCATGATTATCAAGAAGTTGTTGATCGAAAACAAGAAATCTTGGGACTCTAAACTCAAATATGCTTTGTGGGCCGACAGAATTAGCACCAAGAAGTCTTTGGGAACCTCGCCATTTCATCTTGTCTAGGGTGTGGACGTTGTTTTTCACACCTAGCTTGGTATACCAGTCCTAAAATTCTTACAGGAAGAGATTGAGGAGCCAAATGACATCCAAAGGAGAATCTTCCATATTATAGAGGTTCAACAAAAGAGAGAAGCACTGGATCAAAGGAACGAAGCCTACCAGGGCAATATCAAATCAACCTTTGACAAGAAAACCAAGAAGGAGATCTTTCAAGAAGGTGAATTGGTCTTGAGGTGGGATATCAGAAGGGATGACAGGTCCAAGAACGGTAAGTTCGATAACCTCTGGTTTGGCCCTTTTAAGGTGGTTGAGGTTCTGGACAATAACACATTTATCTTGCACAATCTAGATGATACAGAGATCTTCGGAGGCCTAGTAAATGGGCGCTTCCTTAAACACTATTTTTTTTAAGGAAGAGGGGAGGTCCCTCTTGTACCACAAATGATTTCCTTTTGTTTTTGCATGTGATTAGTTAGTTGTGTGTGAATAAATACTCCATATCCCAACAAAGGCACTGTGGTTTAGGTGCAATTTCAAGTTTCAATAAAGACTCCATAGCCCAACAAAGGAATTGAGGTTAGCTTCAACGTTAATTTTCAAAGATGCATAGCTGGCAAGCAAAAGATAGGTAATAAAAGGGAGGTGGGAGGCAAGTTATTAAATTCAAAGGCACTGATCTTTTGTTCTTAGCACCTCACAAGTGTCGAGGAAAAGATATGAAATGATCTTACTCAAGCATTTTCATATCTTGCTTGGCTAAGCCAAGATAGATGGGAATATTACCCTATGTTTATAGCCTCAAAATTGGTTTCGTAATCCACAAGTATTGGTTACAAGGGCTTAGGCCGATTTTTTTATAAATAAAAGATTGATGTAAATTTCAACATTTTATGTAATTTTCTGAATATATAGATACAAAAGTAAATATGGAAACAAAAGAAAAAATACCAAGTCAAAATTTAACACAGATGAGATAGAATAGCAATCGCTTATTTCATTCCAATAGATCAAAAGAATCGTTCTCTTTACAAAAATCTCTAAGGAAGTTTGGACCAAAGTCAAACTTAGATGTCCTCGATGAAAACCATACAAAGGGACTTCTGACAGAAAGTAAAAAACTGAACTTTAAAAGTTGGATCAGCTTGCCACAGATTGATGCCCACTCGACTCTGTACAATATCCTTTATCAATCATGAAATTTAATTCATAAACAGACAAGTCTACACAAACTATCAAATACAGATCAACACCTCTAAACAACGAGTGTCCGAATGATGTAATTCAGCCTTGAATCTTGTTGTCTACAATAGGACCCTGCTGTCATAAAAGGGAATTAGGCTTTCAATGAATTAAAGAATGAATGAAAACTGAACTATTTCAATAAAACTCAAGAGAAGACCTTAGTATTCTTTCTCCTTCTATTCTCCTCTTGTTCCTCCTTCTCTTTTTGCCTTTAAGCAATCAAAATTAGTTGAAGTAGTTAAACTACCTCTTTTAGTTAAGTTAACTAAAACTCAACTAACTTTTAGTTTAGGGGAAGAATTAATATAATAATAATGAGGGTCTTTAATAAATAATAACTAGTAGGTGGGACCCCTTGTGACTCCCTTTAGTTTCTTAACAAAAATAAACACAACAAGTCAATCAATCAAACACATCCCTCCTTGTGGCTCCCATCATAATTCTCATAATTTGAAAATTAATATCAATGATATTTTAAACCATGTCCAAAATATATATATATATAATATCCAAAACATCCAAAAAGAGTGTGTTGTCAAAAAAATTCAGCAGTCAACTGTTCTCAACAATCAATAAATAAATATACTCAAAAACCATATTTGCCACTTTGGGAGGCAATTTTCCCTTTGTTGTTGTTGTCTCCCTTTGATTTCTTTGAATTAGCCTTAGGCTGTGTGGAGCCTCTAGGCCTTATCTCACTGATAACATGAGAGAAAACATCTCTCAAGTGCATGCGGGATGAAACGGATTTGGCGGAATCACTTGAGGGAGAGGAGGGGGCAGCAACATCTTTTCCTTTATCATGTGCATGGTGGGCTTCAGTTTTGAGCCTCTTGCTTTCGTAGGAAGACTGTACAAGTGAGTGACCAGAGGCAACTTGGACAATTGGGTTAATCGGTGGAGGAGGAGTAGGTAGATACAAATTGGGCCAACCACGATGTTGTGAGACTATTGGATGAACAATCTCTTTCCATCTGTCATTTTCAGGAACTTCAGGTTGTAACGAGACATGTGGGGGAACTGGGATACCAGGGACATGTTGGGGTTGGAAGGGAGGCCTTTTTGGCCTAGGTTGGATTACCCCTTGTCCAATCTAGTTGAAAAATCCAGCTTGGAAGAGCTGGTTCAACTATCGTGGATCTGCATCAAAATGTATCGAAAACCTTGGCCTTCTAGGGCCCCTGTTCCAATTTCCTCTTCCCTTGTTATTCCGGCCATGGCTTCCTCTACTGAAGAAGCTCATTCTTGTTTGAAGCGTTTATTAACAACTAGCTTCTTTAAACAAACCATACATGACATCTCTTTTAAATATGAAATAAATTTTAGCTCAGCAACACATCAGAGTCATGCAATCCAATCCATAAAAATTGTTTAATACTTGTTACTGAGCAGGAGGTGAAAAGGGTTATGGGATATCGTAAGGATTGTATTGAGAGAAAAGTGATAAAATGGAGGGAAATAGATCATGATTACTGCTCAACAAAGAATCAAACAATCCACTGTATTATAATGACAAAACATATCAACTGCAACTCATCTTTGTGTCACCCTTCAATTGTTATAACACAGAGTTTCCATTTAATTATAATTTGATTTTAAGAACAGGACATGCAAAATGAAACTGGGAATGTGAGGGAATTACTAATGTGAGAAAAAGTAAGAGAATGGGAGGGGAGTTAATGGATATTGTTCATAAAACAAATTAAGTAATTAATAATCATAACTCTGTACTATAATCAATCCAAAAAACACCAACACCACACCAACATTTATGTGTATCAAATTGTTTGTTGTAATATTTAAATCTCCCAGAATTCCTCAATTCATAACAGTCTGTGTAACCATAACCCATAACCAAAACAAACTTTCCATTCAACAAATCTATTTAAGAACATGTTGGTCTTTAATTTATTTTCTTTCCTTTTTAAGAATTTAAAGAAAATGCACAGCAATATCGCTTGACCTCTATCCCTTAATAATCACTATAAAAATAACATCCACTGCCTACCAATTCACAATCGGGAAAAATTTAAAATATACACAAGTCCCCTTTTCATTACGAACAAACTTCCAAAACTTGCCCGATTACACACAGTCACCATTATATCAACCAATAAGATTTTGCAATGAAACCATAATCAACATAAAACCCGAGCCTCATCACTGTCGATGTACCCATTTATAATTTGCACGATGATTCAATAATATATGCAGGTTGAACATAACCAATTACACAGAGTCACCATTTCCACAATTAGATATAACCTTGATTGGGCCGAGCAAAACACAGGCGTTTCCAATTCCAATCAAGACCATACTGTAGAAACACAGCGAGTGAAAAGAAGACAACCCACGACTGTATATAATTTCATGTTCCCAATTTGCAACTCTTCAACCAATTTAATCATAGAAATATGAGATAGGGACTCGACGAAAAACTCCATCACCATTCCACTGATAAACCAAAAATTTGACAACCGAGAGGATGCCTGAAGGAGCAAGAACAGTTGGAGATTAAAATCGTGCTCTGTCGAAAATCAATACAAGGGGACAATCAATAGCATGCTCATCTAATAATAGCACAGAGAACTGGAGGTATTCATAGACACATCGCCCACAGGTAAAATACCTTTCGATACAAACATGGTAGTAAGCCATAGGGTCTCCTTATTACTCCCAGCCTGAGCAATGGAACCAATAGTTAGCCACCAAGGCAAGCAACAATGGGTATGGTAGAAAAATTCAGTGCACATAGTGTGTTTTACGCTTGCAGAGGAGAGGTGAAGTTTAACTAAATTGTGATAGTTATTCAAAGAACACACAGAGATATAACCTCTATGTTCACTTCCTTAAAAGTCGACCCATTTGACAACAATATCAGTGAGGGCACACATATCATAACACTGAGATGTAACTAGCATCACCCCACAACCATACAGTACATATTAATGTTATCGACACCCCAAGACTGGATCTTGGAATACTTTGTGAAAGGACAATGAGAATGAGCCCATGACCATAACTCTAGTATGAAGAAAATACATAGCAACCGAATGGCAACCCTAATGGGACTAGATAGGGTTACACTCATGACTGTGAGGGAATAACTTGCGATAATACACAGAGCAAAACCCTTCACCATTAATACAGAGCGATATATACCACATTCAATACTATCCTCAGATACCCATCATGATTTGAAACCGACATAGCAACCAGTGAATGCACAACTTAAACAAAAACCAATTCTTTTACTTGTACTCTGAAACAATTACAGTCATCACAAAGTGAAATATCACATATTTACACAGTTGAAACTCTCAGGAACACACAAACCCAAGCATTACTGAGCCATCGTTTGTTCATACACAGAGCACGATTCATGGATGGAGTGAAAAAGAACCATACATGTAACAAAGAGCTTAAAAGGGCGACCTAGTTGAGCTTTATTCTTCCCAAGAGTTTTAAATGTGGAGCTTAACCACCAACAGACCGAAAATGCAACAAGGAACAATGCTAGGGTGACAGCCGATGGGGGGAGTATGGAGTGACATGCATTTACTGCACGTCGCTTTCATCTCCTATCTTATTCAATTTGGAAGTACAAGACAACCAAACATTCACCAATTCATTTAACCATGTATTCAATGCCCAAACAATTGAAATCTGCGATGATATACCTTGCCCAATGCGCCACCCAAACATTCATACGTTAACTTTTGCCAAGTTTTATGCTATATCATATGTATTGCAATGTTATGTGTGCCCAAATCAAATCTAATAAAAACCACATAGCCACTAACCAACCATAGTATAATAGTTAGGAGTAGCACTAACATCACTTTTACTTTTCCATTTGCATATAACCTTTTAGCATAGTTCAAACTTAACTTTCTTTCCTGTAAGATTTTGATTATGATGTCACTAACATATCTCTTGTATATATGTGGCTAGGTAGTTGATAACAATTATTCGTGACATGGTTAAATCATAGCAACTGTAAATACATGCACATCATAACATAAAAAATAATGCCTTGAATTGGAGAAACATCCTATAAAATGCATCATCCACCTGTTACTATGTCCAAATGAAACCAAGACTACATTGTCAACCTTGTAAGACTCTGTAAGCAGCGTCAAAATAGCAATAGAAAAATGTGTGATATGTCTATCTTTGAGCCTCTAGCCTATAAGGGGGTCCCACCTACTAGTATTATATTATTACTATAGTTTAAATTGCGATAGAATTCATCGTTGTGATTTTAATCATCAACAAATTGGCGACTCCACAGGGAAATTTGTTTCCAACATATTAAGAACTCAGAGTGTCTAGTTTCGCGGACCAAGTAACATCAGATCAAGAAGATATAAATCAGAATGATTATGCAACAGGGGGAAGTGAGCGTATTTAATGGAAAAATGACCTGGAATTTGGGAATAACTTATGGAAAGTGTTAAGTATGAGGGGGTTTATCCCTGTAAGCATAATCATTCAACTAAAATTTGCTCTTGACTTCAAGGAGAATTTTTTTTTGAACTTTCTCTTTTGAATCTCAAAATGGATGAAGAAATGGAAAGCAGACGTGGGATGTAACCAACTATGTCATAAAACAACAGTGAAAGCAGATAACAAATTCAAAGATGCCTTCATGGGGAACATCATAATAGTCGTGTAAGCTTGATTTTTATTGATTAACAACACTTTGCAAGAGTGTCGTTGTGGCAAAACTCATCCAACATTTTATTTTTGACAAAATTTGAAATCAAAAGAACAAAAAGCAAGGAATGTCATAACATAAATGAAACAAGAAAATTGGAGCAAGCAAAAATTAAATGACAGAAATGAAACAACATAAATGAAAACTACTAAAGTGAAAGCAGAATTGAAAACTACTAAAATACAGAACAATCCAAATAGCGTTAAACTCTTCAAGTTGGCTCAACATAATGTTTTAAGTGAGAACCGTTAGTGGTGTAGGAAAACAATCGCTCTTGTAAATCCTTTAGAATGTAAGAATTTTCACCCAGGACAAAAGCGATCTTGAAAGGACCCAGCCATAATTTTTGAAACTTTGAATGTCTTCCTCTATCAGCATGAGTTGAATCCCACAGCAGTACCTTCTCATTGACTTTAAATTTGACAGCTTTGACACTCTTGTTGAAATATTTTTTAACACTATGTTGTCTTCTCTTTATATTACCCAACGAAAACGTTTGTTGCTCCTCTAAAGCCAGGAGTGCATTCATCCTTTGTAAAATATCAGAAGAATTTAATTCTTCGACCTGTAGCATTAACCTTAAGGAAGAAAGTTCCAGCTCAGTAGAAAGAATGGATTCTTGACCATAAACAAGCTGGAAAGGATTGCAATCAGTGCTCACCTTGGTGGTAGTTTGATCTGGCCAAAGGGCGTAAGTGAGGAGAGTCTGCCATTGACGAGGCTTATCTTCGATGAGTCTTTTGAAAATTCTCACCAAATTCTTGTTGGTATACTCGGCCTGCCCATTTCCTTGGGGGTAATAAGTTGATTAGGTAAAGTGTTTAACCCCCAACTTAGCTAAAAATTGGGTGAGCTTAGCAGAAATAAAAGCGGGACCATTGTCTGTAATAATTTCCAAAGAAAGACCAAATCTGGAAAAAATATTATTTTCAAGGAAAGAAATCACCTGATCATATGTCGAATGTTTAAGCGGGACAACTTCAGCCCATTTTGTAAAATAGTCTGTGGTTGTCAAGATAAAGAATTGTCATGTTGAAGATGGAGGATTAATATGACCAATAAAGTCTAATCCCCACTTTGAAAAAGGAAAGTCCGGGAGGACAGGTTATAACGGAATGGCTGAAAGGCATTATTTCCCAACAAATTTCTAGCACTTGTCACGAGATCTCAAAAACACATAAGAATCACGACAGATTGAAGGCCAATAGTATCATTTTTTGATAATCTTAAAAGCAGTGGTTTTAGTAGAAAAATGACCTCCTACGTGAATAACATAATTTGGAGAACCATGAGTCTCTTGCAATAGTTTATGTGCTTCCTCATTGTCTATACAACGAAGCAACATACCATCAACATATCTTCTACACAAGAAGTCTCCTATAATGACATATCTAGCAGATTCGAGACGAAGCCTTCTTCTTTGATGAGTGTCTAAGTTATCTGGACATCTTTAATTTTGCAAATAGTAAACCATTTTTTTATACCAAGGATGTTCAGATACAGGAAGGATTTGATTATCAATGTAGAACAATACTAATAGGGAACTATCTTGTTCATCAATTTCTTCACTAGTTTCAGCATGTTGTGCTAAGTGAAGGGCTAAGTCACATCCCTTGATGGTGGTAGAAGTCACGATAGGTAAATCATGCTTCTGGATATTAGCAAGCCAATGTGAAAGCTTCCCTGAATGATAAGTTTGTGAGAGCAAAAACTTGACAGCAGGTAAAGGGACTTTTATCAACGTATGCTTACCTAAGATGAAGTGGTGAAATTTTTCAACAACTTTAAAAAGAGAGAAAGCATGTTTCTCAATAAAAGAATATTTAAACTCATCATCAGACAAGCTTTGACTCGTGTAAGCCATTGGTTTTTCGTTACCTTGGTAATCACCTTGCATGAGGATAGCAGAAATTGCTTCCTCTGTGGCATTGGTATATATCATAAATTCTTTCTCAAAATCTGGCTTCGCCGGAACCGGTGCAAAAATGATTGCTTTCTTAATCCCTACAAAATCATTTTCGACATCATTTGTCCAAGAAAGGGAACGATCTTGCTTAAGCAGATTATGAATTGGCTTGACCATTATAACAAAATCAGGAACAAACCTACGAACAAAGTTAATGACTTCCATAAAAGCTTACACCTCCTTCTTGGAAGTGGGAGCAGGCAGATTCAGGATAGCAGCAATACTTTCGGGATCAATGCTTATTCCTGAATCAGAGACAATGTGTCCAAGGAGCTTGCCCTTGGTAACGTCGAAAATAGACTTAGAAGGATTTAGAGAAATGCCAAATTTCCTGCATCGCATGAGAACTCTTTTAAGATGACCAAAATAATCTGAACGATTTTCTAAGTACACAGTTAAGTCATCAAGATAGATCTGAATAATCTTGTCGATCAAATCATCAAAATCTATTTGCATAGATCTTTGAAAAGTAGCACCTACATTAGATAATCCAAAAGGCATACGTTCATAAGCAAAAGTACCCCAACGAGTAATACAAGTGGTTGTATATTTATCTGTCATGTTTACCTTGATTTAATTGTAACCAGAGAAACCGTCAAGTAAGGACATCATATGTGACCCCGCAACTTGCTACAAAATCATTTCCATAATAGGGAGAGGAAAGTGATATTTTATACTGGCCCGATTCAATGCACGAAAATCTACGCATAATCTTATTTGACCAGTTGTTTTTCGAACGAGAACCAAATTAGAAACCCATTCGGAATACTTAACCGGGAATATGATCCCAGCCTTCAAGAGTTTTTCCAACTCCTTTCGAATAATTGCTTCCAGCACAGGGTTAATAGGTCTTTGTTTTTGCCTAACTGGTTTTATGCCCTCCTTGATAGGAATGGCATGTTGTATAAGAGCAGGATCAAAACCACGAAGATCCTCATAAGACCAAGCAAAAACATCTTGAAATTCACCAAGCAATCTAGCGAATCTCAATTTTTCTTCATCGGAACATTGGACACCTATTTTAACATTATTTGGAGACTCGGGCGTTCCAATGTTCAAGGAAATGGTTTCACCCACTTTCCTTTTCGACTCCTCTTCTTTATGTTTTTCTTTGTTTCCTACATCACTCGATGAAAATGAACTTTCTAGAGGAGTCAAGCCTTTAGGAATCTTGTTATCTTCCATCGATATAATTTCCTTAGGCTTATAAGGTTCATTTTCAATGAAAGCATAGATGCTTTCATCACTAGGGAAGACCTGCCATGATTCTATATTGCCAGGGATATGTGGACGATACAGAGATTTAAAAGTACAATCAGGTCTTTGTGGCAGAATTTTCCGATTAGGAGAGGTTGCAAAAACAGCTAATCGATCGATCATTGAGCTCAATTCCCTTTTAACATGAGTGATGTTGAAAGATAATAGGTTCGAGATAAGCGACCAAATAGTTTGAGTCTAGCGTTTCATTAACTTGTTGCTAGGAGAGTATATATTATGTACAAGGTTCACAACAAGCTCGGAATCCCCAAAAACTGTAAGGTGACCACAACCCAGGCTATAGGCATTTTCAATGCCTAACAGTAGTGCTTCAAATTCAGTGACATTTTTTGTGCAAGCAAACTCTAACCTATAAGAAAAGTTATGAATTTTCCCACGGGAGAGTACAAGATAATACCAGCTTTTTTTCCTTCATTGGAGCATAAACCATCAAAGGGCATATGCCATAGCCTGTTGTCTAAGTCGATTTGTTACAAAGTAGTGTTGTCCTCCTGAGAAAAGAAGGAATACACTCCTAAGTCCTCCTTGATATAATTCACATTATGATGTGGAACACTTTCTATGTAAGGTGAAATTCTCCCCTCTCTGAGGACTATGATTTTTTTACCATTTCGAGGGACGGATAAGTGTGTCACGTCGAGTGAGAGGTATCCACCCATCAAATCTTGCCAATATCTTCCTAATATGATCGAGTAGTTACTTACTGGCATATCGATTACCTGAATATTAAGGGTGGTCCTTATTTCAGGGTGCATGCACAAAACCAAGGTTACGTCTTTGATTTCACCTATGGTCATTTGTTGTAGACTATTATAAGAGAGCATGATTTTTTCATTTTCATTTGTACAAGACAAGCCTAACTCTTCCCTAATAATCTTCGGCATTACATTTGGGCCCGAACCGCCATCAATGAGGCAACAATGGGAAATCTTGTCCATAATCTTTACAGAAATATAAAACGAGGGGTTTTTTACAGGGTATCTAAAGTTATGTACACCTACTTTATTTACAGACAAATCCTCTTCATCCACCTCTTCAGAGAGGTTGGCTACAACGAAAGATTTTCCTTCCATGAATTGTTTTAGATGCTTATGTTTTTAAGGGACAACAACCATGTCTAGAAGGGTTGCATTTGCTTTGATGTTGGCCAATTGATTTAGAATGTTGTATTTGGAAGAGGGGAGAGGGGAGGTAGTTCCTTGACTGTCAGGAGCCTTAGGAACCTAAATAGTAGCAGTTGGTGAGGATGAGCTTGGGCTAGAAGAAGTGCGGGGAGGATCATATTTGCTTTTGGGAGCATAGGATTTATTCCTAGTATTTATGATCATGACATATTCTGGCTCTGCAAAGTCCAGGACAGCTATGGTAGTTTCAGGTCTCTTGCCAAATATTTTATCTCTGGCATTCTTCTTTACCTCACATGTACTTTCCTCATGGTGTTCCTCGCAAAATTTACACCAACTACGAGGCATGATAGCTTTAGGCTGAAATTTTATTTTCATTTGGATTTCTAAAGCAGAGTGTAGAAGAAGATGAAGCTCCAAGGGTAAGAGAGGAGACATTTCCTTTTCGCTCATACACTATCATTCTATTATTCATGTCTTGTACAAGATGTAAGAGGGTTGACATGTATGTATGTTTAACTAAGTCTCCCTTAGGAAAAACTGTTCTTTCAAGCTATTCTTCATACTCTAAACAAGTATGCAGAGAGGAACTGAGGTTATCAATGGCATTTTCCTCAAGCCTGTGATGATAGGGGGAAGGTAATGCATTATAGTAATGCATGAAAGTGGCTTGGTTCTGATCTCGAATGAGTTCAGGGATTTGATTGTATAACTTGGTGAAACGTAAGTTGAAGGACTCGATAGTCTCACCATCCTTATAAGCGATGTTATTGTACTCCCATAACTGCTCGGTTGGGATTTTGGATTGCCCATAAGTAGATTTGAACCAATAGACTAACTCCTCCCAAGTAGATAAAATCTTAGGAGGGAGATCGAAGAAATAGGTCGCAACCTTCCCTTCAAGGGAATTGACAAATAAGCACATACAAGTATCATTGTCATTGGCTCCTATGTTGTGACAGGCATTAGAAAATTCCACCAAGTGTTCATTCGTAGTGACAGTGTTATTCCTTGAAAACCTAGGGAGATGCTCTTTGAATTTAGGAAGTGGACGGGTAGTTGGTGCCAGGTTAAGAGGGGAGGAAACATGCCACAGGGTGGTTGTAGCATCTTCTTCAAACTGAAAAAGCCCATACTTTTTAATGACTTTAGCGGGGTTTGTGGTAGATTGGACAAAGATTTGGTGACTATACAAGCTACCAATCACTGACGAAGCTGAAGGTTGAGATGAAAAAGAACCTATAGTGACACCAGAGCCACCACTAGATGTCATCTTATGGATGATAGGTAAGGGAGAGAAAAATGAACTAGATGAATCAGACAAGGTTCTACTTAGAGTACTTTGTTGGGTTGTTAACACAACGTTCCTTCTTCATATTTCAGCAATAGGATTAATTTCCAGTGATAAACCTCTTCTTCTCCTAGAAACATGAGGGTCTAACGACATGAAAAGAAGATCAAAACTGAAGGAAAAGAAAAAATATGGTTGATTCCTAAGCTGTCTGCACCTAGCTTCCCAACATTCTTGGGCACTTATGTCTTGTTCAATTGCTTCCCATGAGCAATTAATCTCAACTCGGGTATTAGCGGTATCTAGGATGGTGTTAAACAAGTTTAAAGCAATGTTGGTCTGATCTTGGAGACCGGGCTCAATATTAGGTTGCCTTGCAATAGGTACAATCATTAAGAAATGAAACAATCAAAGAATCAAAATGAGAAAAGTAGATATATTCGATGATAATCAAGCATAAAGAATCAACCAGAGAGATATGGAAGATCTCCCCAGTATGGTCGCCAAATTAATGTTGAGGAAAAGATATGAAATGATCTTACTCAAGCATTTTCAGATCTTGCTTGGCTAAGGAAAGATAGACGGGAATATTACCCTATGTTTATAGCCTCAAAATTTGTTTCATAATCCACAAGTATTGGTTACAAGCGCTTAGGCTGATTTTTTTTATAAATAAAAGATTGTTGTAAATTTCAACATTTTATGTAGTTTTATAAATATACAGAGATGCAAAAGTAAATGTGGAGACAAAGCAAAAATACCAAGTCAAAATTTAACATAAATGAGATAGAATAGTAATCGTTTATTTCATTCCAATAGATCAAAAGAATCGTTCTCTTTACAAAAATCCCTGAGGAAGTTTGGACCAAAGTCAAACTTAGATGTCCCCAATGAAAACCATGCAAAAGGACTTCTGACAGAAAGTAAAAAACTGAACTTTAAAAGCTGGATCAGCTTGCCACAGATTGTTGCCCACTCGACTCTGCACAATATCCTTTATCAGTCATGAAATTTAGTTCATAAACAGACTATTTGTTGGCCCTTGACCAAGTTTTGGAGATCCTTGGTCACTTTTGACCTATTTTGGGACTTCGATAGGCTGTCGAAGGTGGAGCGCAAGTCGAAGCGGAGATTGCGGGATCTCGGCCCCTTTTTAGAGATTTTTGGGTTTGGGCTTATCTAACGGGTATGGGGATGTCGGCCCATGGGTTTACCCATGTTTAGGCCCATTTTGTAATGTATAAATAGATATCTAGGCAATGTAGGAAGAGGCTGGTGAACTAAGTGCAAGTAATAGTGCACATGCTTTGTGCATGTTGTATGAGATTTGTAAGGCTAAGTGCAACTGACTGTAAGAGACTGTCTAAAGGCTTTGTGCTATAACCTGGCTCGGGGAAGGAGGATCTAGCGAAGTGTGCAGATCTCCTGTCCTATGCAGAGTAGGATTTTGTGGCTTGGTGCATGTAGATGATTGACAAAAGATAATAGAAGAGTAAAAGAGTTGGTGGATGTAGCCCCAGGCTGGGGGTGAACCACATATATCCTTTGTTGTTATAATTTGTGTTCCTTTCAAAACCTGTGAACTTTGTTTATGGGTGGTAACCTCATTGAATCGAGAGACAAAGATTCTAATTCCGAACACCGCTTTACATACTGCCTCTAACTCCCTTCAAATATCCTTATTGTGTGGATAATTCCATGTTGTTGTTCCTTCTAGTTTGTCACGGCCTGAGCTATCAAATCTTTAACAAGCCAATAAATTTTTATGACCCTGAATAACTTAGTATCACGGGTACGAGTGAAGATAGTGTCATGAACCCACTCCTGAAGCTCTTCCAGGACCTGGATGTCACTCAATGTCTCCCTCTTTTGTTTTACCCTATCTTCCATCTCTTTTATTTTAGCTTTGGCCGCCTCAAAGCATTTTTCCTGAAATAGTCATTATGCTATTATAGTTTCCTTCTCTACTCGGGACTGATGTTGGGGCTTTCCTGAAGTCGACACCTTGAGGGTGCAAGCCTGTGGTTTTCTACTATGCCCTCCCCTGGACCCATCAACATTACTCTTGGTCATGTTAGAAGAACACAGACTTAAGGTCTAGATGAAAGTTAAGTCTTGTGAAAACATGGCTTATTGCGCACAACATAAAATCTCCCTAAAGGACTGCCAAGGCTTGACATTGTTTACAAAACGCACCAGTCTCTCGAACTGAAACCTGTGAGCAGAGTAATGAAAAAATTTGACCATTCCACACCAAATGCCAAGCACTGAAGATTAGACAGAGAAACCAATGAACCAAGGAGGTGTGGCCTGAGTTACAAACAATTGGAGGCTTAGGAAAATTCCAAAAATAGATTGAACAAGGTGGTCCTTCATCTTTATTTGGGATTCTCATGCACAATCGAGTCTCCTCTCTAAGATAAAAACATAGGGCCTCCTTACAAAACAAATATGCCATTTGTACCATTTTTTGGGATCCCCACTTGTCCATGTTATCATCATGGAAACTCCCTCTTGTACGACGACCACCTGCAATATTTTTATGAAACGAAAGTCAGGAGGGCTCACAGTACCTTGTCATTGGTTCATGGGGAGGGTTGATTAGTTCACTAGTTGGTTAAGAGGAGTTTGTACTCCTTGTTGATCTCCTTCTCATTCTCCTTTCACACCTCATCACTAATCTCGACGTTCCTAATTTTCGATCTATTATGAT
>ML797021.1:80089-104312 GCA_009831015.1 Picea engelmannii
TATATATATATATATATATATATATATATATATATATATATGACTAGATACCTAATGTATAAGAACAAGTTAAACAACATGGAAGACAAGAGGCTTCCTAAAATTGCTTCAAAATCAAGTCGTAACCACCATCGACTCAAGCAAGGATGGCATAAAGATACCCGATCTTGGCTAAACTATTGGGGAACCATGGAAGACACCATTTTGCAGAATAAAGATACTATTAAAATATCATCAAATCAAAATTTAAGGAGAAAACGTGGTGTGATAAAGAGTGACAGGAAAAAATAAAATTAAGGTATTATAAGGATGTAATCAACCCTAATCTAGAAGATCAAAATTATCTATTGTTTTGACAAGTGTAAAGAAAAAAATAAGTATTGCTAAGATAAGAATAAATTCTCACCAACTCCATAGTGAAACTGGGCGTTGATCAATTCCTAAAACGTCATGGGATGAAAGAGTGTGTCACCTTTGTGACACTAAGAAGGTTGAAGATGAAAAACACTTTCTGATATGATGATGGTGATTAACGTCCATGAAGACCGAATTGGTTCATCAGATCTTAAAAGGGTAAGTGATTACTTGTGATTCTTTAGAATTTTGTTTCTGTGCTCGAAAAGCATTAAGAGATTTTCATTTTATTTTATAATAATAAATATACAAATCATATATATAACATGTGTTTTATATATTTGTTTGATTACTCTATCTGTAATAATAAAACATAAATTTACTTAAAATGATAATTGAAATACTCATGAAATTGTTGATACTCTCTTTTTTAGTTTATAACGTTCGATTTTTTTTTTACATTTTAATTATATCACATACTTATATAAAAAAATTAAAAAATAAAAGTGCATTATATTGATATTCACATATTTACGTGTCAATACAAAAACAAGAGGCTACCCCCTACCCCGCCACAATAGGGAAACCAGGACAGGTGGCCACCAGAGTCAAGTGTATCTGAGACTGTAACTGAAATCGTTTCTAACAAAAAATATCAGAATGTTCTACTCTGCAGTGGTTATGGCCCACTGCCTTACATAGCTTTACAAAGAATTTTAATTCTCCACAAAATTGACTAAAGCCAAAAGAAACCATAAAACCTGAGAGTGCTAGCTTGGACTCGGCCATCCCTGAGCATTGTAGGCTGGTACAAAGAATTGTCCATAGGTTGGACATCATTTTCTAGCTGGAGCAGTCGTCATCGCTTCCATCGGGAGGTCCAAGCATTGTCCCAAGAAGTTCTGGATATGGTCTTGTTCATCCATTTTTTGTCGTAGCTCGAAGATGAGCTGAAGGTGTTCCTTTACAAATTGAATTGGGGTCGGCGGAGTTGGTTCCTCCGTCATGTCTCTGTCCATTTCTTCCACTACGTCCACTGATTCAGTTGCATCCCCCGTATCTGCTATGTCTATTGCGTCCCATTCTGTGTCCACCGCTGCCATTGCTTTCAAGGGAGTGGCCACTTGCCAGCTAGGGGAAATCTCTTTCTCCACCACATAGGAACCGGTGCCATAGAAATGGTCTGGAGAGTGGGCTCTTGGAGGGTCAATTCCAGGGCTACGACTGAGCGAAGGGGCATAATTCTCGGGAGGGGGCGTTTCTTTCATGGAAGGGTCGCTACCAAGGTAATTGGTGGGAATTGGGGTGGGGGGCTGGCTTTGCTGAGGCCTGAGATGACTGGATATAATGAGGGCGAGTTGGGAGGGGGGGAGACGATTGCGTCTAGTGAAGGCACTGTAATACAGTGGGCCTCTCCTAGACTTGCCTCTCTCCCTGGGCATGTTGCGAGCCTTGATGAACGGATCTAGAGAAGGCGTGGGCAGGCGCAAAGCAAAAAGGCTATGGAAGATCTAGAGAAGGTCGAGGAGTAGATGGGGAAAATGCCAAGGAGGAATGAGAGAATTGTTCGACATCCCAACTTCCATAAAACCTTGCAAGTTGATGTGGGTAGGAGCCATGAAGGTTGAGGTGACTACAAGCCTAGTGCAGGTACACCCATCCTAGTTCATGCATGGCTCCCTTAATTCTCCTTGGAGTGCCCAACACACCTTCATTGAGTCACGGTGAATGCAAGTCATTTGAACCGGGGGGACAAGAGGCTGGCGACAGGGATTAATAGCTCCCTGCGCTGCCTGGCGCCACCTGGCTCCCACTTCCATCCACTTGTCACCCCATCCGGGAATACTTATATACATATTAAAATGGATATATATTTGGATTTATATTGATTCTAATAAAAAATAATATTTTTTTATATTAAATTAAAATTAAAATTCTTATATGTATTTTGTATTTTTTTTTTAACTTTGTCTTTTAAAAATATAAATATATTTTTATCCCAATTTATAATCTAATTACTTCTTTTTTTTAAATGTCGCTTTACAAAAATTGTAGTGACACGATACTTTTATTTTTACTATGTTTTAATATAAAAGTAATAAACAATTCCTCGGATGGGGTGCCATGTGTCAAACATGATAGGACAACAATTGAGAGGGTGGCGACTCTAGATGTCTCATCACCTATACGATGCCCATGCGTCGATGATGAAGTCAATTATGAATGTGACCAAAGATTTGAATGGGGGGGAGATGGCTCACATGATCAAAGTTCTCCTCACACGATGCCGAATGATATTGATCCTCATGAAAATGTAGAGCATTGGCATTGATGTACTCTCCGCTCTTGATGGTGTGATGGATTTAGGAAGGTTAAATCGATGACAGATCAAGCTGAGGCTTTCAAAGCTTTCTGGTTCTACTATCTAGTTTAGTATACTTTATTATTTGGTTGGTATTCTTACCTTGTCTATGTTAGGCTTGCTATTTACCCCCATCCTTGCTTCATTGTGGCTCCCCATGGGAGGTGGCCTAGACTTTCCCCTGTTGATCTCTCAGGTGCTACTAATGTAGCCATTGAGGCAACAAAGTTTAATCATGAGTTTGTCCCTCAGGAGGATCAAGTTTCTATGCCCGCCCTAGAAGATGAAATGAAATTGGTCAGAGAATTCAAAGAAGGTGAGGAGATCAAACATCAAGTGGGAGGCATTATCCATTATCTGGGTTGCACCATAACCAAAAAATCCAAATTTTATAGGACTCTCAAACTTTATTGGCACACAAAAATGATGGTGGCTTTAGGGATGCTTCTTAAAGAGAACGATAATTTTAGACAACTCAAGCAACACATGGAAACCCTGGAGAAACATAACACTCAACTCATCTTGACGATCTCTTAGATTGCCAAGCGTCGCGTTAGCTCCTTCTAGATTCCTATTGTTGATTGTCCATGGGCGAAGTCTTCTTCAATTGCTGGAAATATGGTGGATTCTGCCTCGAGGGCCCCTGAGGTGCCTCCTTCCAATGGCTAACATGATGTTCAATTCTTTTAATCAAACTCTGTTAGTGTTTTTGTATATTTAGACCATTAGAATTTTCTTAGTTGTTAACTTGCACTAGTGCTTATCTGGGATTCTATTTAGACTGTTTATCTTTCAATTTTGGCCTAGTTTCCCCATAGGGACAAGCTCTCAGACTTGGCATCTTGTGGTTTTAGAGGATTGTCTGAGCATCTTTAGGTATCTGAAATACCGCATACAACTATGTAAATAACGTTAATACTTAATATAGATCTTACTTACCAACAAAAAAAAGTAATAAACAATGACAAAAATATATTTAATCTTAGTGTTTTAATTGTTATCTATGTTTAGTAAAAGGTTGTTTATGTTTTTTTGGGAAGAGTAGGAACTTTCTTTAGATACACACAAAAATAGATTACAAACATGTTGAGAGAATCCCAAAGGTTTGGTTAACCTTTTAGATAATTTAAAAATAGGTTTTACAAATCTACTTGTAGACATAGCAACAAAAATATAATAGACATTTAAACAAGAAAACATACCAAGTAGTTTTTACGACTATCTATTTGTCAATATTAGTACTTAGATGGACATATGAAGTCTTCCAATAACGAGTTGCATGGGCAAGTCCATTGCTCCCTCCATTAACAAGTTATCTATTAAAGTGTTTTGTAAAAAGGAAATTTGAAGAACCAACCCATGGTATGATAAAGAGTGTAAAACTATTAGAAAAGCCACTGGGGATGCTTCTAACGAGTTCCTGAAATCCATCGAGATAAATAGGTACAAATCCTTAATTAGACGAATAAAAAATGTATTATATAAATAGAAAGCAAGAGAAGTTTTTACAAATCTCTAAGCTAGATCCTAAGAAATTAAGGAGGGAAATTCTAACTCATAAAACTAAAGAAAACAATATGATTCCCTTGAGGGATTGGAATTCCTACCTTAAATGTTTTTACAAATCCCTTGATATCATGGACAACATTCAAACCCTTTCTACAGAGGTTGTAGATTTTCTTTGGAAGACACTGAGTTTGGGGTTAAGCGACACGCAAAAGCTAAGGACATCGAAGGTTATCACACAAAAATTCTAAAAATTGAAGGGCCTATCCTCATCCCTCGTTTTCATGAGCTCTTCAATCTATCAGTCAAGCAAGGTTTCCGTAAATCATGTACTAATAACCTCATTGCTTCTATCTTTAAAAGTCGAGATAAAACCAATCCTTCTAATTATAGGAATATTATGATTACCCCTCTTTTAGCCAAGTGATATGAAAATATTATAGAAAATAAGATTAGCGTGTGGCTAGAACGCCAAGGTAAAAGAGCTAAATCCCAAGTCGAATTTAGTAGCTATCATTCAATTGTGGGCCACTTTGTTACATTTAGGATCATTGTAGAGGAGTGTTGCAATAATAAAACCAATCCCTTGTGTTGTTATGTTAACTTTAGAAAAGTGTTTGAGACAATGCCCATAACTAACCTTTGGAATAGATCAAAAGAGCTAAAAGTTCCTCTTGAGTTGATAGTTGTTGCAATATGGTTGTATGAGAACGTTATTGCGAAGATTGGAAACACTGATGGTTGGTCAGGAGAAATTAATTGTAATATAGGAGTTGAGCAAGGTTGTCCCATGTCCCTTTCCCTTTTTGGCATCTACATCGACAAGTTAGAGAATTGTTTGGAAAAAGCATGTTGGGTCGACATTACTCTAGCTGGAATAGTCGTCATCCTTTTTATTTATGCTAGTGATATTGTTCTTATGGTGAGTTTTGGCACATGGGCATATAGAAGGTTCAATGCTACAACAACGCACCAACAAAACCCTAACTACCGGCCCTTTCGGCAACACCTGCGAAGCAGATGAAGTCTCACCTGAGGTAGAAGAAAGGGTGGTTGTAGGACTCAAGTGTCTGCAACCTTACCTGGGACATAGATATGTGATTCTAACACTTAACAGAGCACTCAACAGTTAACATTCATCAATATCCAGTTCTTAGTTACAATGCAGTTAAACCTTAATTACAGAGCATCGCAGTATTCAACCAGATCTAGCATCTAACAACACTTAGCATGACAGATCAGATCCTAACAATTTCAGGCACTGAGCACATGTATATAAGTCAAATCTAACATCCATATACATCATTAAGCACAAAGCATCAACATATCTATCTATCTATAGCAAAGCACTAAGCACATTAACATATAAGCACATCAACACATTGCACAAAGCAGAGGAACACAACATATACGTGGTTCACCTCCACCCTAGGGCTATGTCCACCAACTCTTCTTCTCTTCTATTATCTTTTGTTAATCAGTTACATGCACAAAGCTCAAAACCCTACTCTGCATATGACAAGATATCTACGTGCACCTCACTAAATCCTCCTTCCCCGAGCTAGGATACAACACTAAGCCTTCTACAACCACTTGCACTCAGCTCTGCAAGTCTCACATAGTATGCACAAAGCACTTTACAATCCTTTGATCACATAGATCGATCACTAACACTTAGCACATTGGCCTAACATCACATAGATGCCTCTAGGTGCCTCTCCTTACATTGCCTAGACATCTATTTATACTTTACAAAATAGGCCTAAACATGGGTAAACCCATGGGCCGACATCCCCATACCCGTTACATAACCCCAAATCCCAAAAAAAGGATCCAAAAAGGGGTCTAGATCCCGCGATCTCTGCTTCGTCTTGCACTCCATCTTCGACAGGCCGTCGAAGTCTCAAAATAGGTCAACTTGACCAAGGATCTCCCAAACCTTGGTCAAGGGACAACATGCCCCCAACACTCGACTTGTTGTTGTGTTACGACCTCTTGTTCTGCGAGTTCTTGGATGACTGTGTCGTTGACAGGTCCTTCTAGGCGTTGTTCAGCTGCAGTGACAACCTACTTGAGTTATGCTCCTCGACCTTTGACCTTTGTGAACAACTGGTAAGCCTTATCTTGTAAAGGTTGGAGCCTTTGAGTTACTTCCATAACTCTGCTTTGGATAGTGTGGATCTGCTATTGGGCGGTGCGTTGCTCTTGGGATCGCTTCATTCTTTCCACAACTAACAGGGGATTCAACTGTGCCTGTATTGTCTCTGCTTGTTGCTTTTCTTCCTGGAGCTGTGACTCGAGTGCCTGCAATTATGGGTTCTCAATGAGTTGCTCATACATCTGGGCACTACGATCACTCAACTGCTTGCATTCCATGGAAGTTCCTTTATCCTTTCAACTGCGCTCCGAGAGGTAGCTTCTCTTTGATCCCTTACATCATGTGGAGTCTCGGGCACTATGCATAGCTCTAAGTATGCTATGCGTTATTGTAGTTGTTGGATAACTTCTGCGAGTTGCTCTACTTGATGCGTGACTCGGTCCTCTGCCTTTGTTTCTAAGACTGTCACAGAGCAAAGTGCATATCCAGATGTCTTTGTTCTAAGCATTGTCCCAAGAAGTTCTGGATATGGTCTTTGTTCTTTTCCATGCTGCATGTGTGCTTTTTATTCATCGAACTTCGCTTAGAGAGAAATCTTTTCCTATTCTGCAGCGTTGCGTTGTTCTACGAGTACGCCTTGCACTTGCTTTGAGGCTTGGGTGGCTTTTTCTGTTTCTTCTTGTGCTCATTGAAAGTGAGCTTCGACTGTATCAGCTAGTCAGTGGAGTTGGGCTAGCTCATCTCCCAACTCTGGTTCTCCCGGTGGCAGGGGTGAAGTGGAGACTACGTGGTTGGACTGAAGGGCTTGATGTACCCCTCGGAGTTCAACTCCAATTCTATCATACATTTCTTCCTGCTTGGCTTCTTGTTTCTCTGCTATTTCCAGTGAAGCATTGTTCAGGGCTGCTATGATGAAGTCAAAATCATCGAAGGTGAGGACAATCTGCATCTTGGTCATGGTGGCTTTCGATTTCTTCCGGGAAGAATATTTCGAGGGGGAAACCTTCCTCTTCTTCAAGGGGTCAACCTCGTCTCTGGGCGGTGTTACTTCGCCTGGCTTCTGTTCAACTTCTACTTCGTCATCACCCCCTCGGTTAGGTGACACTGAAGCAGTCTTTCCTGAGGTGTTGCTTAAATTCTGGACCTCTTCAGTCTTCTTGGGTGTATTCTGTTCTTTATGAGTGTCCTCTGGGCTGTCAAGATTAGATATCTCTGCAAGGTTGGCAGGGATAAGGTTAGCAGACCATTCCTTCGTGATCTCCTCAAGGTCTTCTTCTGTAAATTTATAATATGATCGGAGTTGCTCTTTATGTTCATCTGCTCGCACTGTAATGTAGATGAAGTGCCAATCTGCGTTGAACTTCATCAGGGGTCGAAAACTTTGTAATGTGTTCGGAGTCATGCGAGGCTCATCTTCGATGACTCTCTTTAGCTGGAGGTAATATGTATGAAACACCACATTCGACTGCCACTGTTTGTTCATATCACTTGAATACCAAAGGGTAGCAAACTTCGCAGCAAGTGGTTTGAATGTCTCTATGTCTATGAAGGTCGTACCTTCCAGCATCTCCCAGGCAACAAATGCAATGAGGATCAGGAGCGAGCTGAAATGAAATTCATAACCCTGATCATGTGCTTCTCGGCAGTCTAGTTCCAACCGGTTAACTAGGTACTTCGCCTAGTTCATTTGTAGGCCTTCTGCGCACTTCCCTATGATGTCAACGACAAATCCAATGACCTACGCAGGTTGGTTCTTCCTTACTAACTTTCCAGTTATCAGTTGACTCACCCTGGTGAAGTGCTATGTGGCGTTGTTCTGTTATCCCGACGAAGCTCCAATTTTGCAAATTTCCTCTCTGTGAAGTTCCCTCTGGAACCTTCTGTAACTTTTCGATCTTAGCTGTCTTCTTACTTAGCTTTCTGGCCTTCTTTCCAGTGAGCTTCATCTTGGAATTCCTTTTTCCATTTTGATTCTCATCTGCTTTTGGCATAATAACTTCGCGATGTTGAGATTATTTCCTAAGATTTGAGGGTGATACTTCTTCTTTATCTGGAACAGGTACTTCAATCTTATGTGGGTCTTCTAGTGTTCTTGCAACTTCAACATCCAAGTCTCTGGTGTTAAATAGCTTCGATCTGTTCTTATGTTCTTCAATCAAGTGTGCGATCCTTCTAGTCATGAAATCTTTTAACTCTTGTTTCTTCTGCTCTAAAACTTCTTCTTCTTCCTTCCTTCTGGCCTGATCTCTTTCAATCCAAGGTTTTCTTAGTAACATGGTAAATGGGGCATTGTTCTCAGTAAATTTAACAATCTTGAAATCCTCCTCAGTCGAAGTCCCATTGGCATTCATAGGTATCTGGGTGAGCTTTCCACATAGGTTTATCAGCTTTCCTTTGAATAGTCCTATTCCTCCTAATGAAGGAATCATAGCATGCCTTCTTATAGCTTCCCAAGTTCTTTTTGTCATGATATTCACCCGTGTTTCCTCATCTAGAACACAGTCAATGTCGAAGTCTCCTATTCTTTCTTCAATGCATTATTTTTCTTTGAAGATCTCTAATAAGCTGACATGTCCGTGGTCATTCAGGGTGTCTTTTATTCGTAGCAATACTTTCTCTGTTTCTTTTTGGGATTCTCCCATAATCGTAGTTTCTGGATTTGCCTTAGGGTTTTCTTGTCTCATGTTCATTCCTTTAAGCTTAAAAATCATTCTAGGGAAATCCAATACTTCATGGTCCATAGCTTTGCAACAAAGACAACTAGGTCTTCTCCCAGGGCATCCCTTAGCAAGGTGTCCCAGTTTTCTGCAACTGTAACAAAGGGTTAATCCTCTCTTTCTTTTAAATGATTCCCAACTTTTCCTGTACTGCGCGCTAGGATCATAGTAACTAACCAACAAACAATTATTTCTATGATCCTGCATCCACTTATTAGTCCAAACATTCTTTCTACGCATAGGTATAACATATCTTTCACTATTCTTATCAGATCTACGCATGTCAAACCTTCTTTCATCTATTAGTGCCCTAGTTTTCAAGCTAGGACAAAATCTATCAAACATACCTAGATCCATACTTTAGAAACAAAAATTTCCATTTATCTTACTTCTACAGAGCACAAAGCTTTCAGATTTAGAATTTTTCACTATTCTTACCTTTATCAGAGTATAAAGCTTCCAGATCTTACCTCTTTTCTTCAAATAAGACTTATTTTCTTTAGCACAGAGCTTCTCAAACTAAGTAGAGTACTGCGCACTAGGGCAACAGATATATGCACAGAGATTTCACAATTCCAGGTCAGATCTTTGCACAAAGCTTCTTCTTCCTTAGTTCCCAACAATCACAGTTTCAGGTTGGATCTTTGCACAAAGTTTCTTCTTCCTCAGTTCCTAGCAATCACAGTTTCAGGTCCCAACAACAGAACCATTTGTTGGCACAGGGGCAAACCCAGGGTTCAACACTACAACAACACACCAACAAAACCCTAACTATCAACCCTTTCGACAACACCTGTGAAGTAGATGAAGTGTCAACCGAGGTAGAGGTAGGGGTGGTTGTAGGACTCAGGTGTCTGCAACCGTAGCTGGGACATAGATCTGTGATTCTAACACTTAACATAGCACTCAACAGTTAACATTCATCAATATCCAGTTCTTAGTTACAACACAGTTAAACCCTAATTACATAGCATCATAGTATTCAACCAGACCCACCATCTAACAACACTTAGCATGACAGATTGTATCCTAACAATTTCAGGCACTAAGAATATGTATATAAGTCAGATCTAACATCCATATACATCATTAAGCACAAAGAATCAACAAATCTATCTATCTATAGCAAAGCATTAAGCACATTAACATATAAGCACATCAACACATTGCACAAAGCAGAGCAACACAACATATATGTGGTTCACCCCCACCCTGGGGCTACATCCACCAACTCTTCTTCTCTTCTATTATCTTTTGTTAATCAGTTACATGCACAAATCTCAAAACCCTACTCCACATAGGACATGAAATCTGCGCGCACCTCGCCAGATCCTCCTTCCCTGAGCTAGGATACAACACTAAGCCTTCTACAACCACTTGCACTCAGCTCTGCAAGTCTCACATAGTATGCACAAAGCACTTTACAATCCTTTGATCACATAGATCAATCACTAGCACTTAACACATTGGCCTAACATCACATAGATGCCTCTCCTTACATTGCCTAGACATCTATTTATACTTTACAAAATAGGCCTAAACATGGGTAAACCCATGGGCCGACATCCCCGTACCCGTTACATAATCCCAAATCCCAAAAAGGGGTCGAGATCCAACGATCTCTGCTTTGTCTTGCGCTCCGCCTTTGACAGGCTGTCGAAGTCTCAAAATAGGTCAACTTGACCAAGGATCTCCCCAAACTTGGTCAAGGGCCAACAATGAGACATCCCTATGATCTCGACAAGCAAGTAAAAAATCTCAAGTATTTATACTCCAACACATAAATGACTGTTAACACCAACAAAACAAAGGTCACGATAATTAAATGCAAAAAAATCACTTACATTAATTTCATTTATGACAACAATAGTTTGAAGGAAGTGACTTCAATACAAATATCTTTGAATTTATCTTCATCATAAGCTTGATTGGAACTATAGCATTGAGAAAAGGGTAAATAGATGGTGGGAAGCTTGTTATGCCCTTGAAAATAATTGTAAATAAGACAACCTTTAGCTTTGGAAAATAAGTAACTCCTCTTTGAGACTCTCATCACTCATATTATCTCATATGGTTGTGGGGTTCATGGATGCAACATCTCTAGAGAATCATGGAGAAAGATAGAGTTAATCCAAAAGCATTTTATAACTTATAATCTTAAAATTAAAGGCAATGCACCCTATCTTATCTACCCCGTAGAAGCAAGTCTTTCCCCCAATGAGAGCATGTCTATGACTATGTCCCTAATATACAAGAACAAGATAAACAACATTAAAGACAAGAGGCTTCGTAAGATTTCTTTAATATCCATTAGAAAACACTTGTGGCTCAAGGGGGATTGGCAAAAAGATGCCATGTCTTGACCAAGTCATTGGGGACTCGAGGAAGAGGTCACTCTACAGAATAACGATAATATTAAAAATATTATTACATCTAAATTTAAGGAGAAATTATGGTGTGATAAAGAATTGTAGGATAAAAGAAAATTAAGATGCTACAAGGAGGTGATCAACCCTAATCTAGAAGATCAAAAGTATCTATCTTTTTTAACTAGCATTAAAAAGAAAATCAACATTGTTGAAATAAGAACAAAATCTCACGAGCTCCATAGTGACAAATGGTGTTTGAAAATTCCTAAAATGTCGTGGGTCAATATAATTTGTCATCTTTGTGACACTAAGAGGGTTGAAGATGAAAACCACTTTCTCCTAGAATGTATCATGTACCCCCACGTTAGATCTTAATTTCAAAATATTTGTTACAATATCAACCTTCCTAACCTTTTAACTCATCAAAACCATGGTGATTTGGGAATGCTTCTCTTAAAGCCTTTTTAGCACAAAAATACAATTATAAAACAAACCAAGTAATTCCTTACCTTTTTCTTAAGGTCTGATAGACCAAAGTTGGACTTAGTGGATGTTAATAACTATAATCATTGACATTGAATTCCAAAACTTAAACCTAGACCTACCATGACTAACACTATATAAAAAAATATTAGCAAACCCCAGTCAAGCTTCCTCATCATCGAAGGAGATGGGATGTGTAGGGTGCACCCAGATGGTAACACTTGTTTCTCCTCTGTTGTTGCATAGCCACGAGCTTGTTTAGAGTTTGAGCATGTAGGAAAACTTTGTAGGGCACATGTTTCTTCTTGGGGGGGGTCATACTTATCATCGAACAATTAAAGGATGTCTAGGGTGTGCTCCAAGGGAGGGATGTCTTGCTCAATCTTCTTGTCCATGCTACATGGAATCATCTCCTGGGTATGCTAGTTCATGTCGACATTTTTTTTTAAATTGGGAAATTTGACTAGTTGCATGAGATACCTGTGTTTTGGGACTAGGTTCTCCATCTCTCTATCCATGGTTTGACTCATGGTGTTGTGCCTTTGCTTGTAGACCCTATCTTTTAGCTCTTCCAACTATTTCATAGTTGTTGCCTTATGCCTAGACTCAAGCCCCTCTACCAAACGTTTGGTAACCACGAGTTCTCTATGTGGAGGTGTTGGGGATTTTCCCCTCATGCTCTAAGCCTTTGGAGGTATTTCTCTATTGGTTTTCCTGGGTGTTTCTTCCCCTAGTGACACCTTTTGATCACTAGAGTCACTAGGGTCCCCATGCATAGGCCTGCAAGTAGTGGAGGAGGAATTTAGGTTGCTAACATCCATGCTACTTTTGCAGACAAAGCAATGGTGACTTCTTAAATGGTGGGTGATGGAATCCATTATCTCCATTCCAATGATTTTATAACCTCTCCCAATCAAACGACACAGGACCAAAACCAGTAAAGGCCATGATGCCCTAAAAAAATTGTCTTGTGTGGCCTTAATCATCTCTTTGAGTGTGAGGTACATGCTCCTTTGATGTAGGTATAGGGCCATCTTCAAGGCCTCTCAACTATCTAGTCTCATAAACCTCTTTGAGTGTTGACCTTGGGCTATCACCCTCACAATTGTCCCTTGCTCTCCCATTGCCTCATGTCCTCCCAACTTGTGTGGTACATGTCCCTATCACCCCATATGGGCGAAAAGGTTACTTGTGTCAAATAAAACTTCAATATTTAAAATATCAACACTTTTCTTTATAATTAATACTTTTCTCCTTATCTCATAATCAATTTTATTTCTCGATTTGGTGTCATTCTTATCATATTTGTGTTTGTTATTTTAAATGTTTCTTATAGTCGCAAGTACGATATTGTCATTGGACACACTTATCTCATTGTTCTTTCTTTTAGCCATACCATAATGCACATAATAAATATCAAAACTTGGAATTTCTAGGTGGACCTTATTGTAGAGCCCTGAAAATCCAAATTAAAAGTAGATTTATCCATATGAACAAACACACTCAAACACTCATATGCATCATTTTCACCATGAAGATAAATCAAAATAGACAAAATTATAGGATATGTCTATCTTGTAGTGTCTTATAATAGCTTCTACAATAAAAAAAATTCCTCTCATTTTTATCCTCTACATTATTAAATTAACTACCTCTATAGATATGTATATGATCATGTAGATTTAGCATGGAGGGTTAGCTCAAATGGTCATGAGCCAGATGTGAGATCTCTCCTCCAAAGTTGGGGAGGTCACTGGTTCACCTCTCTTAATCCCCTCAGAGCTAGGCTCCCCGATCAAGGTTGACGGTTCACCCCGTTTACCATGCATGGACCATGTGGAAGTACTTGGAAGATTTTCCACAAAGATTTCCTTAAAAAAACATGGCAACAACGATTTGTAAAATCAAGCAAATCAATACAATAACATGTTAAACAAACTCCAAAATTCAAGTGTGTATCAAGGATTGACAATACTTTAGGGATTTTTATTAATATTCCATGTTGCCAATAAAATGCAAAAGAGGAATAAGTTCTCTACATGGTCTTTCTTCCCATCCTATCGATTAGGCCTTAACCTAAGTTGGTTCCTTGTTGTTTCAACAACTTGTTAGCTTGAGCTTATCGAGTTGGTAGAATGGGCAAGAATGACCTTGCTATTTTGTATGGATGTAAGTAAAATTTGGATAACAAGTGATAGATTTATTGGTAGTTTGATTTTAACATCTCCTTGATCTTGAAAATTTGACTACAACAACTAAAATTTGGATAACAAGTGATAGATTTATTGGTAGTTTGATTTTAACATCTCCTTGATCTTGAAAATTTGACTACAACAACTCTCCCTATATTGGATTGGAATGGATTGGTCTACAACCATGTACAAAGACATCAAGTACTTGTTGCAATATGTAACAAGGGTTGCATGGCAACACAATGCCTACCGAGTTAGTTGGGAAATACATGTTGAACAATGAAATTTAGTATAACTAAATGCACAAGTAATGAATATTTTTTGTCAAAAGATAATAATTGTGGATTGTTTGTTATTCAAAATGTATAATGAACCACAACCTGAATGGAACTATAATATTCATAAATATAATATAAATATAATAATAAATAATATATTAAATAATAAATATAATATAAATATAATAATACATAATAATAAATACATAGTACAACTTTTTATATTTAGATGTGGTGATGGGTGAAATTCATTGATTATGTAATTAATTCTACATATTGAAAGACGTGAAGGGAGCAATAACACTTCAATTCTATCAACCAAAAATATTTTTATCATATCCAAAAATATATATTTGTTTTCCTATGTTAAACATTACATTGCATACACAAATTTATGGTAAAAAGCAAATTAATGTCACATCAAAAACAAACTCATTGCTATAGTCCCATAGGACTAATAATTATGATGTTTGATTGATTTGTATATATCTTGGTGGGTCATCTTCAAAATATGAACCATCACAACAAAAAGGAAAAAACACACATAAATATCACATCCAAAGTTACACATAAATAATATTTAATAAAATTGAATGATTCTCATGATATGAGAATAAATGCTCCATATAAATAATAAATAATAATATAAAGAAGGGAGAGTTACATCGCTACGAAAGAGGGTGACAATTCAGACTATGTCCTTGTTAATTAATTACATTTAATCGTATTTGTTAATTACTTAAAAATAAAAAAGTAAGAATATAAAAAATATAAGAAATGAAGACTATGCCGTCCAAAGTTGTAGAGAATTACTAACAAAGCTTTGAACACCATCTCATTTTATTGATTGAATGATGCAATTATATTGAATTATTCTAAAGTTTAATAATAATAATAATAATAACATCATCACGACTAAGCTAGACATCAAATTGGGGTATGAGACCCCTTGTTTGTGGGACAAGGTATCCCCTCCATGCAACGATTTTACTGCTAAAGTTTACAATGATGTACATACCCTATCCCCTCTGGATTTAAACATGTGACCTCTTAGGAGGAAACACATGTTCTTAACCATTAGGCCTACTCAGGCTATACATGACGAGACTCCACATGAAATAGTGCAAAGGGTCATTGACAAAGCGAGTGCAAAGAATGAGAGGTGCTTATAGAGTCGTGTAGAGAATAATGGCATGCATAAAAACAAAATGTGTAGAAAAGCATGCACATCAGAAAGAAGAAGGTGATGTGTAAAATGAAAGATGACAAGTCAAGTGTAAGATGTCAAAAGATTGTTAATGCAATTAAGTTGAGTTAGTTCATGGAAGTGTGGTCTAGTAAATATTTCCTTGTAAATATAAGAAGCATTTCACAAAAAAAGTAAGTTGAGCTAAGAAAATGTGAAGATATATTGTTGCAAAGAAGCAATTGAGTTTAATAGAAGCTCAAGAGTTATGTTGATGGACTATAAAGCAGTGCAACACAAAAATGTTGGCTTCGTTGAAATAAAGTTAACAACTTAGCTCCGAGTTAGAGAAAACTGGTCTCAAGGAGAGGGAAGCAAGGAGTGGCTTCAAACTAGAGAAATGAGAGTGGGCTACTGAAGTGATTGGATGCTTGAAGAAGAGGAGTACAAAAGGGCAAAAATATTTGTGTAAGCTGATTATCTTAGAGGCAAGAAGGAGACTCTAAGATGCAGACCATGTGCATAGGTGAAGCACACACAATGTGATTGATCTACAAAAGTAAGTGAAGCATATACATAGCCAATTAGATTTGCAAGTATGAGATATTCTAGAGGATATGTAATAAGTTATTTTTCTCAATGAGAATGAGTAGACGATTTTAAATGTTTTGTTGTGTCTTTATATTATGTCTTATGTGACATTGTTTTTCTGTTTAATTCTTTTTGTTACAAGTAATCTCCATGGTGAGAATATGGCCATGCGAGGTTTAAGTGGATCTATTGTGCTAATGAATATGATACGTCGTGCATTGATGTTTTGGAATAGTTTTTACGACTTAAAAATCTCATAACCTCTTGTGTGCTATCTCACATTGGTAGCAAAATCTAGTCCATGATAACATATAAGTCCCCAACATACCATGATCCTTATGCCAAATGGGGTGTCTATAGAGGTAGTGACCTTCCTACCATCATAATATTTGATTGGTTGAGAAATGAATATGTATAATTGCACGACCTCCCCCTCCTCTTCTCTGGGACGTGTTGTGTGGGTATAAATAAACAATGAACATAAACACACTAATAAACAATTGAATACGATATATATGTAATCTTATAATAGTTTCTACGACTTAAAAATATCCTTTCCTCTCCTTCTTACACCAAATGAATTTGATAATTTACATTAATTTATTTTCACTTTAAAACTCACCTAATTTTATCTGTCCATTAAAATACATTTTGTAAATAATCTTAATACACAATGTAAATTTTTCTTTTTTATAAAACATTATATACACCCAAACCCTTTTATTACCCCGACATAACCTTACCATCTGCATAATCTTATTATGAAGATTGTGATATTATCATTTAAGGATTGTCTTATGGTTACAATTATGACCATAAATAATGAAATATTTTTATTATTAGTGTTATATTTTTATAAGGAAATTTTTGCCGAATATTACATAGCCTAATTTCACGGAGATAAAAAAATTGAACCCCTCCCAACTCATCACTCGACCATAAATTTCAAATCTTTCTCATAATCACTTGAAATAACTTTCACTACTATTTTATTATAAAGAATTATTACAATAAAAAATAAATTAAATTAAAATCATTTAAATAAAATATATATTTTTTGGTTTGTTTGTTTGTGATATGTGGGACTAATCTGTGGTGAAGAAACTGTAACACTTGGGGAGGCCTGAGCTACATCAATCCTTAAACATGGTTGGATTTTTGTCCCAACAGGTTTCGAATCGATGACTTTAACATCACGGAGCGCCTTAACAACACACTCCATCACCAACTATCCTACACTATCCTACACCTCAGAAACTCCTAATAATATATATATCAATTTTAATAAAAAATAAAAAAAATATTCATTTAATTAATTAGAAAAAATAACTTAATCGATTGTTATGTTGTCAGATTCCTTTTAAAAAAAATGACAACAATGATTTAAAGATATAAGCATCGTCCACGCCCACGCCCACGAGGCCTTCGGACTCAGGGTTCCACGTGAGAACCTCGCCAAGATCATGTTACCGCGCATTCCAGTGCCACGGTCGTAAGAGGCGCCTTTCAAATTTGCATTAATCAATATTAATTATTTATTACGTTACAGTAATACATTTGCCTTTCCAATTTGCAAAAATTAATATTAATTTTTTTAATATTTTACTCCCTTTGGCTAGCCTGCTTTCTGTACTGGCGCCATGAACTAGCTTTTCTCATTTTCTATTCGCCTCGCCTTTTTCTATCATCCGGGCTCTCCGCTCACCAGGCATTATCCTCAGCTCCCGTGGCAGGCAATCCCCAACATCTGCTTTTGTCTGCATTCCCCTGGTTTCGATCACGCGACTTCTTTCGAATCTTAAACCCTGGAATTAAAGAATGGGAATGAGTGACACGGAAGCGGATCTGAGGGTAATCTTGCAAATGTTTAATACTTGCATTTCTCTTTAGCTTTTTGATTTTTCCTTTTCGTGCAACTTCCTATTTTTTAACAAATAAATGCTTCTCTTTTGACCCTGCAGTCTTCAATGGAGCTCGGATACGGTCTAGGGTAAACATCGTCCTCTTCTGGACCACATTTCACTTTCTTCGACTCGAACTCGCCACCTGCAGTGGCTTACTTTTCATTGTTCCCCGGCCAAAATAATTTGTTTTCTTGACTCATTTCCAACACACAGCACATTTACCTCTGTTTCTCCACATAATGTCTCTATTTCTCTCTTTCTACTGTGGTGAATTGCATCTGTATCTTCGGCCTATTTTAATGCTTTTGCAGAGAATATACATTTGCGCATGTGAACAATTTGGAGCATTGTATAAAGTATTTGAATCAGACCTTGGTTACATATGGCTTTCCAGCGTCTTTGGATTTGTTATCAAACGATCCGGTAAGCAGCTTTATCTTTTCAACTAGTTTGACACGGGTTTATGCTATTATCGTGATTTTTTTTTACCTAAATTGCTGAACAAAACTATTATAAGTGATATCTTTTTTTTAAAATTACCGAACCAAACTATGATTAGTTTTTTATTTTTTTTTAACAAATTGCTCCAACAAAACTATTCTCTGTTAATTATGTAAATTGCCAAATAAAACTATTATCAATGATTTTTTTTAAATTGTCCAACAAAATTTTTCTCTGCCAATTATAAGCATTCCTTCAATATAATGCAATATTTAGTGTAGGCATTTAGTATAAGCTTAATTGCAACAGTCCGCATTTTTTTTTATAAAAAATGAATTTCTCCAAGCACTCACAATTTAATGGTGAATCAAATTGGCCAGACAATTGTTGTTTTTCCAAATTGGGATAAACATCATTAAGATTACTGTTTTTTGATGTTGTATATATTTTAAAATTCTTTTAATTAAAAAAACAAATCACACATCTTTTTAACATAGATGATACTTTAACATATGTTTGCATTCTTAGACATCTATCTTGAAATATTTTTGGATCTATTTGAAGTTATAAAAACAGTCTTAAACATCTAATTTGAAATATTTTTGGATCTATTTTGAAGTTATAAAAAACATTTGAATTTGTCTTTTGTTTGAAGATATGGAGTTATAATAAAATTTGAGTAATTTCTTTGGATTAAATTTGAAGTTATAGAAATATTTGAATTTAATTTTTGTTTGAATATATAAAGTTATAACAAAATTTACTAAATTCTCTTAAGTTGAATTTGATATATGAATTTTATCATATTATTCTTTGCATTAAAAATTTCATTGTCACTGAATTCAAGGACAAACATGAACTATGTGACTTTGCATATAAGGAAAAATATAAGTAACATTTTCTCCTTTAAGGGAATCCATTTGACAAGTAATAACCTAGGTCTTGGGGATCAAATTAGGGAAGAATTGCAATTTTAATTTTCAATCGTCAAGCTGTCTCTTGTTGAATAATCTTTTTTAGCTGTCGAATCACACATAGAAGATGTTCTCCACTGAATGATATAGAAGCCAATTTGCTTTATTTCTATGGTAATAAGCCTTTTGACAGTTGATAATTTCATTCGTAGTGATCAGGTGAGGAAAGTGGTTTCACATTTCTTCTTCTTGGAACCAGAAAGAAATGTTTGCTACTAAATGTTAGTCTTCTCTAATTGTTTTTGTTATTAGAAAAAAGATAATTATATTATGGTGGGCCTCTACCCAAGAAAATTATAGTCCAAATATTAGAATATGGTAGTAGCGGGAGTTCTCTGCTGATCAATAAACGAGGGACTGATAGCCCACATGTTTCACCAACATAGGATCTATGTGGAAAATATATTTAATTCTTTCCCATCACGCTATTCAGAATCGATTTCAAGGCTTTTGTTCTCTGTTTGCTATTCACCGAAATGAACGCTCTGTTCTCAGATTCGGACTCAATGCTAAATTCACATTACACTCTGCAACTCTGTTTTTTTTGAACGTGCATACTCAGCCCTCAAAATCGTTCTCAAGCTACTTAAACAATCATTCTTATCATGCAAGAGATATATGCATACTCTGTTCTTGAATATGCATTCACAACACCAATTATAAATCTGCTGTACAATTCTTTGCCACACAAAATCTATTCAAGCAATTCTATGAACAATGCACCAACTGAATGTATGTATGTGTATGTACCGAGAACAATGCCTGTCAACAAATTCAAGTGAATTCTGCTTTGATTGTTAGCAATGGATCAACCTCTCTTTGCTGTGTAAACACAGACAAGGCACTCCACAGCAATTAGTCACATTCTGCCTCCGTTTACTGAAGCGTCAAACCTAGCATTCAAACAGTTGTATGTATTGTATATCTATATGCTCAACATCAAACAAGCACTACAGAGCAAATGCTAATGCTCGATTCTGGCCGTAGGTTATTGGCACTGTGTATCGCCGGAGATGAATGGATTGTATACTCCTTAGTGCACAATGCCAAAACGGCACAATGCCCAATTAAAATACTGAGTGTAAATACATGTGTATGGGGTCGTTGTTAAAACTATGGCAGCAGAAGGTGTCCATGCAGTTGCCTAGTGTCCAAGGCATCCATAGGACATTAAACTTACCTAGGACAGCTGAACTTTTATTTGCCCAAGTTTAACTTAGGAAACTCAGCCAAAAATTTGTTTCCGAGTGGATTGTGGGGCCCTGTCAAGTAGGGTGTGTTATTGCACAGTTTGTACTTGGAAGTAAAGGAAGGTGAAAGAAAGGCAAACTGGCGAAACTGGAGACTATCCTACCACTGTCACCTCGATAGGATAGCTCCTTCTGTTTAGGATGGTAGGCCTAGGGGAGATGTCCCTGGTGACCTGGGGTTTTGAGAAGGCAAAGGCTTATGGCCAAGTAAAAGTTCCCCCTCACAAGTCACCACTGATCAGAAGGTTCGGCTAAACAACCAATAAAGATAAAGATAACCAGAAGTGTACCTGCCTGGAACAAAGCAACAAGAAAACTATATATGTGCAAGATTGCTTGCTGGTTAGTACTTCATATAATCAAGGACTTTCTGATATAAAACAATTGACAGATAATATTGATGAAGCAAATCAATGATGTACGATAGCAATGATTACAATATATCACTTCACAATAAATGCTAAAGAAGCTTCACAATGAGCAATAATGATTTATCATCAATGTCAAATACCAACATTCATCTGAAGCAACGACTAGCCAATCTTTCAATTGCTCATAAAAGGATTAAAATGTTGCAAAGTATAAATATAACTCAAATGGATAATGGCAGCATTAGAGTTAGTAAGTTAATCAAGGCTAGGGTTAGAAGATGTTAGCAATTGTTCAAGGTATTGGTTGTTTGAAGTTTGTGATCAAGGTACTCAAGCATGGGAGGTCTTAGATCAGTGCGTTATTAGGGAAAATGGAGTCAAATAGCTGCAAAAGTTGAAGGGATAGTATGATGATGGTAGGGCTAAAGACAAGAGGGATATGATGGTTGAAGTGTTGCTAAGGCAAGGCTTCAACCTATCAACCCTAGGGGAAGACGACTCACTAAGGTGTAGTAAACCTAGGCCTTAGTGCGTCTTCCTCCTCCTTTAGCTCAAAAGGCAAAGTAAAAACTGCTAGCTTGGAGAGTGAATGGTAGGGTGTTGCAATGGCAAGGCCCTAGCATTTGTCTTCAACAAATAAAATGGCTTCTTAGCATAACCTAGTATGGACTTGAAATAAGGACACTAACATGTGCTTATTTCCTAGGGTTTAATGCAACAAATTTCATTAAAATGCAAGTAAAAATACCATAACCATTCAAACAAAGGAAGGATTGCAGAAATTCACTTACATTCACCAAGTATTATCAATGCCAAACCCTAGTTGTAAACCTTCCACCAAGAAAATGCAGAAAATAGCCAAGAAAAGCCTCCTTCAACAAGTGCGCACTAGTAATTTCAGCCAAAAACCCTAAAGGGGCCAAAAATTTCAGACCTCACACAAGTGTGAGTGAAAGATGATGAATAAAAGAGAGTTTAGCTCTCTTACTTATACAATAGCAATGACCTTAATTAAATTTTAGGTCACCAAAAGGCCGACAAGGCCAAAATACATAATAATACTGTTTTATATTAAATGTCATAATTAAAACTCTAGTCAAACAAATAAAGGTGACGTCATGCCCTTTTAGGGCGACGTTAGCCCTTTTTAGGGCAACATGGGCCTCTTGGAGCAAAACGTTAGCCCTCCTTGGGCCTCTGGAAGCTGCCACACATGCCAAATATGCCACAACTGCCTCCCAAAACTCCCATATCGCTGGATGACGTCATGGGCCTTCCAAGGCCAACGTCCCAGTGGAGAGGGCACAACCCCCCTGGGTATAGGTTTGCTCAGCTGCCTCTGGTGGAAAGTCCTCCTCTTCCCTGGTGCAAACCCTTTGACTTGTCTTTGCCCCCTGCTGGGGTCTCAACATCCATCTGGTGGGCTCTCAGCCCCATGGAGGTTCGAACTAATCATCTCCCCATGTGTACCTGTCCACTATGGTTCCTGTTCGTCGGGTATGATCCTGCACATCAACAGATACGCCCTCCATGGGCTCATAAGTCACAGGGATTATAGCAATTTCAATCTCATCTAATCATCAATTTTATTAAACATGTGCATAAAACCCGTTTTACCTAGTCAAGTGCTCAAAGACATTATACAAATCTGCAAGCCAAGTTTGGAGAAAGTGACAGGGCGTCCTATTGGGCTAGTGTTCACTGGATGTGGGATGTTCCCGGGAGAAATCAAATCCAAGTCGTGTTAGTGGATGAGGTGGATAAGGGATCTTTGGGCAAGGGGTGCAGTGATAGTAGGGAAATGCAATGGCTTACCTGTGGGTGCTGTTAGAATTAGGGCAGTAAAGCAAAATAGTAGTATCTTTTCAATTTCAGTGAATAAAACAACTAGATCTAAAGTTCAGAAATAAAACTCAAACACTTAACTAGTGTACAGATCTAGGAGATTTGAAGTAGTTTAGATTTATAGCAACTAGATCTGATGATTAGAAATAAAACCTAGATCTAAAGTTCAGAAGTTAAACAAAAACTCCACTACTTGAATAGTGAACAACTATAGATAAAAGCAAGACAGTGAGTCAGATCTATAAAGCAGGACTTGAAAACATTACACAGATCTACAGATCTAAACCAATCTGATCTTAAACAGTAAATCAACTATAGAGACAAAAGTAAACTCAATATATAGTTCAGATCTAATAACAGATACACAAAACTAGATAGATCAAACAATACTGAAGTCAAAACAAAGTTCAGATCTGAAAGTGATAAGTAGGTAGCTTACCTTTTCTTGAAACCTTACCTCTGAAGAAGTCACAACCACCACAGGAGATGTAGAACCATTTGTATTATGCTCAAACAAGGTTCAACTCATAGATCCACCATATGAGATGGATCTCTTGCCAAGAAATGAACAAACTTTCTTGCCACCAAGAAGATAGGGCCATATGGATAAAACCAAAAACCCCAACAGTAGTTTCAAGTACCCAAACCCTCACTCAGAAATTCAGTTAATGAAACCCTCACACAAGGTAACTTTAGGAGAGGCCACAAGGCTCGATAAAAAGTAACACCTCACAGTAGAAGAGAAAAAGGCTAAACCCACGGTCACATCACAGCAACAAATAGGAGGGCTGTATCACAGTCACTTCACACATCAATAGGAAAGGGGACTGCACCTGTCAGCCACACAACAACAGAGGAGAAGGGGGCTGTACCAGTCACGAAACAACAGAGGAGAAGGGGGCTGTACCAGTCACAAAACAGCAGAGAAGAAGAGGGCCGCACACCAGCAAAGAGGCCGCACCTTCCAGCAGCAGAGGCTGCACCTCATACACCTCCCACGACAGCAGATAGAGGAAGGCCGCAGCTCATACACCCCACACAGAGAGGGTTGCACCACATATAACCCTCAAAAGGAGCCGCAATCACACCACACAGGCTCTACAACAACAAATAAGGGAGGCCGCAGCAAGAAGACAATACACCAGCAGAGGGGCCGCAGCAAGGAGATAGATCCGTAGGCTTAGGAGCATGAGAGCATAAGATCACAAGTGAGTTGAAAGGAAAGGGGGAGGGTTTTATTTATAGTTTAGGTTAAGGGTAAAGTTAAATTAAAATAATCATAATTAAAATATCATGTTTAAA